>JAVQJL010033856.1:0-41161 GCA_036024295.1 Nannoperca obscura
CTGGGGTAAACGCCAATCTTAAAAACACCCCCCCCCCCCCCCCCCCCGGACACTACACTCTGAGCACATGACCACCTTGTCAATCACATCCTATCAACAGCCACCTCTACTCTTTAAATTAACTCACACTTCAGTGATGGGTGGATTGGGCTGACTGATGAGCAGAAAGTGGACAGTGAGAGAATTACACAGCGCTCTAGTAGTCGTAAAAGCTAAAGGACTCAACTTTTAGGGAAAATGATTCTGAGAGGATAAGACAAAGGTTTGTGTTCGATAATGTTGACCAGTATTACTGTAGGAAATGATGTCACGTTCATGTCTCAGGATGACTGTGCACAGCTGAACACCCTCCAATGAAACCAGCAGTGATATAATTCAACAGGGTGCTACAGTGCAGGGTAAAACAGCTATTCTGAAAAGGCCTAATGAAAGGATTAGCAGCAATGAGAGACGAGTGAGCTTTCTAAAAAAAGAGGACACAAACCTTAGAGATGCACATCTACAAAGAGGACTGCATTATGGCTTCAAACAAAATGTATTTTAAACACATATAATAACGCTTAGTCCCTTTATTCCAATAGCCAAGTAGAAAGGTAGCTCACGCAATACACTTGTTGCGATCTGCACAATTAATATGCAAAAGATCACAATATATTTGTGGCAATAATTTATGCGCTTACAGCATCATATTTCATAGAATACCATACATGTGTAGACACTGTATTTGATTCAGTGTTTGTGGGGTGTTTAAAATATAACACATTTCATGGCTTTATCATTGCCATTTCACCATCGATTAGGAATGTGTGTCAGATCCTGACTCAACTATATTTGCACGTCATTAATAATAGGTAATTTTGCATAATGTATAAAGGAACAGCAGAAGAACAGACTCTACAATGAAAGTAAGGCATTATGAGGTGACGTGTAACTTCAGAATTGCACAGAGAAACTGTCAGATATCTCTAATACACACCAGATATCTGCGACATCTAGTTAAAAAAGGCAGTGGTGTGGTCTTTTTTTTTTGAAGACTTTAATAGCAGTTCCAATATGATGAATGGAGCTGGACTCACTGGTAAAGTATTTGACTTTTGTGTTCTGCTGGCTTCTTGTGGGAGTGCTGTCATGTGAAGAGATGAGTAGAAGCTGGATTGTTTCTCGGCTAAAGGTTTATTAGATGATGACAAAGCTTTTGATTGTCATTCGCTGTCTCCAACACACTCTGAATTTCTTTCAGTAGTTTTGCCCTTTTTCACATTCTATGTGCGAATGAATGGATAGTTAGAATAGTTGATCTGTTATTTGTAGTAAAACCAAGCAGATAAGGTACGTCAGCACCTTTCATAGGGAATGAGTGAGTGAATGGCTTCCTACTCTGAATACACATTTTTTGCAGCTGCATACATTACATACAGAATACAGTAACTTTAAGAAAGGAACTGTCTGCACTGACTTACACACCAATATGACATCTACTGTAGGAGACATTGGTGCTGTTGTCAGGGGCCTATCTACAGTATAGGTAGACCTATGCACACTATACTCATCTTTTCTTCTGGGACACTCAGTTAACACACACTTCTAGACTTGTGATGGGAGACAATGACTTTCCTACTTCAGCTTCCAATAATTTTTTGGTGGAAATAAATGCTCTATCTCAGTGTCATGACACAGGTTGGCTCAAAGTTCCCATGTTAGACTACTCAAGCACACTAAATGCATCCAAAAGCACTTTAAGACTTGTAGCACGAGTGCGTGTGAGAGCATGTTATATGTTGTAGCACAGCTCTGCTTATAACGGATTTTCTGTGTAGATTTTCACACTGAGACAGTCGCAGGGGTAAAGCTCTGACAGTCTTAATGCCAGAGAAAACGTGGCCGAAAGTAGTCCAGACTTTGATTGTACTGTGTGAGATGTTATAAAGACAACTAATTAAAAAGAATTTCATTATAAAAAGAAATGTGTGCGTCTCTACCATCAATGACTACATGTACCAGAATGCACTGCGGCTGTCAGTTTCAGCCGAGCACGGTACTACTGTATTTGCGAAGAAAACACTGACATACGGGCTGGCTCGCTCGGTAAGTTGTCTGTTTGTTTTTAGACAACTATCGTATATATGACCAAATGTATTGTAATTGATCGTGGAAGCATTTGTTGTGAAATTGTTCTGTTTCAACGTGTATGATGTGACGAAATTCTTTAGACTTGCTAACCTACATTAGCTTGAGTTAGCTGTTAACATCATCCGGTAGCTAGCCAACCCGATGGGTCCTCACTATATGCTCAACGTTTAGCAGTCCCGTACCTGGAAGTAGCCGTAGCTAGTTTGTAAACCTGCCCACGGTAAGTCACTTCTTCTTTAGCTCGGAAAGCTTCTTGTATAACGCTAGCTAACCTTTGGTCGTAATGACATTACCTCTTTGATTTATACTCCTAAATCAGTTACAGTCACCCCCTTTTGCCATTAACGTTAGCTGCGTTTGGACAACCGTTGCCGTTACACTTAAAGCAACGTCAGCAGTCAGTAAGGCTGTACTGTCGCTAGCTGTCAGTGAACGTCTCACCGTTCAGTGGTAACGCACGTCTTCCTGACGATCCTGCTCTCTGTCACACGCAGCTTTCAGTGCTCCCGACATGGACCAAGACAACAATTCAGAGGTTTGTGACAGTTACATACACGTCATGTTTGTGTGAGAGAGGAGATGGTTTTGCCTGATGTTTTGCCAGATGTCATGTTTACAAGCGGACACACTGGGGAGTTTGAGCGTTTTAGAAAGATGTTGTTTGTGTAAAACATACACACGTTTTTTCTTTTATTATAGTGTTCAAGTTTTTCAACCATTGCGATTTGAATTTGCCCTGAACAGCGACCTAATAATGCGCAATCGGCCCGTCTTTCTCAAACTGTCTGGACTTTGACAGGAATAATCTCTTAATCTTACGCTGATGTAGACACGCCTTATGTCTAAGATATTGTTGCTGTTTTACGTCTGACAGGATGAGTCAGTCGGCCCATCAGAGGATCCTTCAGAAGAGGAACTGCCTTGTCTACCTCCAGGGCTCTGTAAGCTGTGTTTATTTCTTCTAAATACACTGTGTATGCTGTATTTCATCAGAGAGATGGTGTAATACCTTTTAAGTGACCGTTTGCCTTGTCATTGTCTCTGTTGTGCAAAACTGTATTTAACATTTAAAATTGTACTGGAGACTGGATACTTTATCAACCTGACCGTTCATTGCAGCAGCCTTATTGTCAGTTGAAATTTAAATTCTATGCTCTTTACAAGAAAGAGATTCATCATGTAGTGCTACTGCCTGTAGCCTGGAGTAGAGTATCCCCACATAACCACACATCATTTGTTAAGAATGGACTTTTTCCTGAAGAAAATGGATGTGCTAATCATTTTGTTACAGCCACAGACCTTTTTTTCCCCCAAGTTTTCCAGATCCATATGAAAGAAATCTCTTGTATACTTTGATGTTGGTGTCCACGTAGTCCCTAGACTTTGCTGTAGTTTACTAAATAAAACTAACTTAACTCTTCTCCATCATTAGCACTAGCATGATGTACTGGGATGTTAATTGCTATAACTATAGCTAATGCGTGTACGATAAAAAGAAAACTATCCAAAATTGTCGGAAGAAGAAAATATATCCTTGCTTTAATGCATCATAGTAGTTATAGTTAGACAAACAGTGTTCCTCTTGTATTTTTCTTTCCCTTTTAATAACCGTCTGTTGTTCCTGTGTAGCGGATGGTGAAGCAATGGAGCTGCTGTGGCAGTTGCGAGCCCAGCGCCGCCAGTCGTCCCCTGAGCTGCCAGAGACAGTGACCCGTCTGACTGCCCCCGACGGCAGTGTCCTGTACCTGGTGGGCACTGCCCACTTCAGTGACAGCAGCAAAAAGGATGTGGCCACGGTGAGCCAATGAGAATTTACAACAGGATTTGTACAGCACACTATGCCACTTGCACCCTTTTTAAAATGTGATATGCTTTGAATTGTCTGTGAATGTGGAGAAGTGCTGCAGAGTAGCACCTCGAAGTGATTAGCTGGCTCGCCTGTCTATACTGTAATTAGGTTGGCATCTTTTGCCAAGCATAATTTTGTCTTGATTGATTTTTCCCCCCCGTCTTTACTGCTCCTTTGCCTTTTGTCTCTGTCATACCCTCTTATGCTCTCTTCTCCGGTCTTACTCACCCACTGCTCTGTCTCCCACTCACGCAGACAATCCGCGCTGTGCAGCCAGACGTGGTGGTGGTGGAGCTGTGCCAGTACAGGGTGTCTATGTTGAAGATGGACGAGAGTACACTGCTGAGAGAAGCAAAAGACATCAACCTGGAAAAGGTTCAGCAGGCCATCAAACAGGTCTGGCTTTCAGAATAATGGGAATTATCAATAACTGTTAGTGTGAAAAACAGCAAGAGCAGATAGTGATAGTGCGGTGTATTCGGATTAAGGCAGTAAAGGTGTTTTAGAATTTGATTTAGAGAAAGCGCTTGTGTGTTTTGTCTTCTTGGGTTTCCAAAGCCTATGTTGTTAAGTGCATCAAGACAAATTACAGTACAGTACACTTGTACTGTATATGTAAGTAAGTACTACTGTAAGTATATTTAAAAACTCAAGATTTAAAGACTGAACACTGTGGAGGCACATCTGTGTTTTTGTGAATGCTTATTTCTGCCATCTGTGTTCGTCAGAACGGGCTGATGTCTGGCCTGATGCAGATACTCCTGCTCAAAGTTTCAGCTCACATCACAGAGCAACTGGGCATGGCTCCTGGAGGAGAGTTTAGGGAGGCCTTCAAAGAGGTAACACATACAAAAAAGTGGAGTATAGTTTCATTTTTTGTTTTTTAAAATTCTCTTTTTTCATTATTGAAGCTTTTCTTTGTTTGCAGGCTGGACGGGTTCCGTTCTGTAAATTTCACTTGGGGGACAGGCCGATCCCTGTGACTTTCAAGAGGGCCATTGCTGCTCTCAGTCTGTGGCAGAAGGCCCGTCTGGCATGGGGTCTTTGTTTTCTGTCAGACCCAATCAGGTATAAGTGCACCTTTTTAGTAACTTTTTGTCAGGCTGCACAGTGTTGAGTCTTTTGTCAATATCTGTTATTTCTGCTGTTTAAAAGTTTTACAAGAAAGCTGTTGCTAACATTTAAATGTCCCAGGGTCATCCACGTTACCGGCATGCCCTGATACCAATAGTGTATCAACTAACCCCAAAATGTGGGTATTCCCAAATAGATGGAGAAAACAGTTTGTAAATAGGGAGGGTGTTCAAAGAATCTCATTCAGCAGGAAGCGTTCTCGGCCTGACGGGTTATTGTGCCAACCACATGATTAGAACTGATCACAACATGCTGTTTAATGGGCTCTCTTCAGAGGTTTCCATTTTGTATAAAAAGTGGACGAAAGCATAGGGAAGTTGAAATGTAAATGCTAAACATTAAAGAATTGTGAAATTTGGGGAAATTGTGGTAGCAGTGCCAAACATTTTGCTTTGTGCAAATTTTGCCTGGAGATAAATGCAGCTACAGAATATGTGTGAGCAGCATAACTGTGTTCTGTTTAGAATGTGCGCCCACACATATTTTCCAGAGTACATGCAACTCTGCCAATTCTTTTAACTGCCAGTGTCGGTGAGATCTGACTGGAAGCTTTCTACTTAAAGTGATTGTGCGTCCATCTTCCGGTATTCAGGGCTGAATCCTCAGAATTTTGTGTTTCTAGACTGAAAACACAACGGGTTGAAGTCTCATGCAATCTTCTGCACAAATGTGTTCATTTTGCACTTAAGGACAGTAAGAATCAGGGCAGATTATGAACATTTTGTGGCCCTAATCAAAAACCCCCATTGTACACTGGGGCTACCCCAAACCAAAACCACCACTGGCTACAGCCTCAAGGCCCCAGACATTTTACTATCTCTAAATGAAAGACTTGGCATATTTTACTATCAATAAAGCTTTTAATTAACAAATAAAGTACAATATAGAGTTGAACTTTTCCCTTAAAAAGAAACTGGCCTTAAAATTAAATTTTAAAAACCCCACCCCACCGTGGGCCCCTGGTGGTTAAGGGACCCATTGCAGTCACTTAAAATGCATGTAGGGAAAAACAACCCTGGTAATGATAAATTGCACCCTAAAAAATAAAATTAAAGGGTAAGTGTTGAGCACATCTTGTATACAAACTTTTAATAGTGAACGCTTAAAAATGTTTCAAACATAAATGCAAACTGTAAAATCGTGCTGACTATCTGGCCTCGTGGCACTTTTACTGTTTGTTCCTCTTTCTTTACTGTAACACTGTGGGAACAGAAAACCAAAAAAGAAAAAGATTGTGTGACCAGCAGCAACTGTGTGTCGTGTTTTAGTAAAGAGGACGTAGAGAAGTGCAAACAGAAGGACCTGCTGGAGCAGACCATGTCCGAGATGATCGGCGAGTTTCCTGCTCTCCACCAGACCATCGTGGCTGAAAGAGACATCTACCTCACACACACACTCCGCCAGGCAACACGCTGTGTGGAGTCCCCCCCTGATGCCCAGAGTGCGTATTACACTATTCACTGTCAGTAATCGCAGCGTTCTTATTTGTAGACCTTATTTGTTACAAAATTCTTGCGTAATTAACTGGCCAGTAATGATAAATGCTTAGTCATACTGTATGTATGTTTATTAGTGATGGGATAAAAAGTTCATTTTAGTGACTTAGTTCAGTAACTCCTGTTCAGTAAAACGAACTACTCTTTTTTTCGAGTCATTCGTTCATTTATTAATTATTAATATGAAAACATTTATTTTCAGCCTAAATACAAAAATACTTAGCTTTCTCACTCTCCCCGTTGCAGCAGAGCTCTAACTTGGCTTGTTTGTCCGTCATTTAAATTGAAATCTATCCCTAGAGTATTGGATGATTTTTTTTTTTTTATGTTTTTTTTTACTGTTTTTTAAGTGGTGACTTCCCTTACTCAGTCGAGAGGGAACATGTGGTTTCATACATAGTGATAGAAATGTGGGTAGGTTGCTAATGTAACAGAACATTTTATACTCTTTTGTAGAAGTGCCTGCTGTGGTGGTGGGAGTTGTAGGGATGGGCCATGTCCCCGGCATAGAAAGAAACTGGGAGCAGCAGCTCAACATTAATGAAATCATGAGGTATGTTTGTCCTGTGTTGAAACTATACATTACAGACAGTCAGTAATAAAAACCTACTGTAACTGTGTCGTTTCCAAACCCACAGTTGCTCAATGTGTCTGTCTGTCTCTTCCTCAGTGTTGCACCTCCGTCACATTTCAGCTGGGTGTTGCGCACGGTCATAAAGGGTGTCATGATGGGAATGCTGGGATACGCCTGCTACCGTGCTGGAGGGAGTTTTGGTAGAGTCTTGCTGTCTTTACCTGCAGTCACAACTTTACTGGAGACTCTGCGGCCACCCCCTGCTTGACCCCACTGGTCTTCTCTAAGCCATCAGTGACGCAACCTTTGATCTATGAAAACAATGCATCGATCACCAATGGCCTTAATTACAGGAGGTGAGGCTGAAGGAAAGGTTTCACCAGCCCACACTATGGACAAACAAGAACCTCAGGGGGTTAAGAGCCTCCCACCTCGTATTGATGTCCCTGTAGACTCAGCAGGGCCGTACTGCCAAAGAAACAATGACAGTACTTGTCGTTTTCTTTCATATTTTGTGTAAATCCTGCATTTTGTAAGGTTTACAAATGCCAATAATTCTTTTTAAATAGATTTACATTTCCCCCACCATTCCTTTGAAATGACTTACAAATGAGAATATCATCGGAATCATCTTCAGTCACCTGCCCTAATATGACTGAGCCATTTTCTGAGAGGCACACTTTTCTAATGCTGTCTCCTTATCCCTTCCTCCTTTCTGGTGCCAACCGGCATTTTTGGTAATTGGCCCATTTCAAGTCCAGCACTTTATACGAGCCTGGTAGAGTCTTGAAACTGTACATGCAGCCTATGGAAGGTAAAAGAAAGTACAATTTTAGTAAAAAAGTTAGTCATAGCTATAATAAACAAATTCCAAAAATATAATCCAGAAAATCTTAGGTTTTTATAGTTGTTGCATAGAGTGTCATGGAAGAGAAATGTAATTTTCTTAGTTCTTTAAAAATGTACTATTTGAAATGCATGTTCTTCAAAACTCACATACAGGATTAGCATAAAACATTATCAATGTATTTCCCATGTGCACGGCCATGCCCATATCAACAGACAAGTGCCTCATAATGCAGCAGTAAGGGCTAATGGTGAACTAAATGGAATGGCAAAAATGTGTTATATGCATCTTACACATTCTACAACCAAATGCAAGTTTGTAATATTCTGTCTTTATATAATTCTATGATAGGCCTATTTTATTAACACTGTTGCCCTAAATATAGACCATCTAGTTTGTGCTGTCTTGGCTTCAGTTGAAACGGTACCATAGCCTCTTCATTTTATGGTCACTCAACAGAGACCTGACGCAGGACTGGCTTAAATGTGCCTCAGGACGAGAAATGCATTTATCGTGTCATTTGTGTATTTGATTGTACCTCCACTATGAGGCACCTGCAGATATTGCCTACATATTACTGGCTCCATCTCTGAGTAAGATCTGCTCGTACGTGACCCAAAAATATGCAGCTTGTACAGAAAGCCATCTCTACAAACTTTCACAATGAGAGCATCTGTCATTCAGCGCACCAGCTGTTTGGACTTTTATGATATATGCATTAACCCTTGCCAGTCTGATTGTAACATGTGAATGAGGATTGAGATGATTAAACCTAAATTGATTTGTTTCCCTCAAAATTAAGAATTGAACTTAGCCATAATGATTTCTCAGTAGAATTCGCATCAGGAGATATTTGTTACACACTTGTTTTGACTACTATGAAGGAAACTGACAGTGTTGGGAGGTAAAGCCTTACACTGCTATCACTGCTGCCTTTGACCCTCACATAGCCTACTCTGCTGAGGCATGTTATTACCAACACTGACTTGTATTCATAGTACAGAGCTTCTTATTGCACATGTAAACATTGGCTAGAGGATATCTGTGGAACTTGAGAGATGTCAATAAATCTAACAGTCTGAACAAGATATATACATGGTTGCAAGGCTGTAAACAAACATCAATTTCTTTAATTTAAAATGATCTTTTGCAGTACTCATATTATTTAGATGTATTTATAAGAGATATGAAGGGAGGGACATTTACTTCTTACGTCTTTAATTTGTGCAGTGGTCCAATTAATTAATATGGGACTTGAGTAAATGAAGCAGAGCCATTTCATCTTAAAACAATAATTAAACCACCTGCAAGTTATCCACACATTAAACTAACTCAGAAAACATGTCTTCCAACTGACACTGTAATTCTCTTGCTTAAGTAAGAGATAAGGATGATGAGAAAGTGGAGCACATATGCAGTCATGCCTCTCAGTCCTTCAGCAGTATAATACAGTCAAATGTAACCATTATGGCTGTGTCTCCCTCCCACATCATTTCCAAAGGTGTGTTTGAGGGTTGCCAAGAGAAAACTATGAATGCCTGTATTTGTTGGAAGATTTGTCACCCTTGTGGTATTCTCATTGTTAACAAACCAAACATTAAATCCGAACTTCTGTAATGAATCATTAAACCATTTTAAGTAAAGATGAAATTGATTTGCCTCAAATATACTGTTTTTTAACCTTGTTGCATTACATTAGCTGCAAAGATTTGAATACATTGAGTGATAATCAATGTGGACCAAACTCCGGTCACTTTATTTTATTAAAGTGATGTATGAAACTTTATATTTAGGGCGGTTTAAACACATAATGAGGAAAACATTATTATTACAAACCTTATTGTATTTGTTTGACATTTGTTTTGGTTTCGTCCTAAGTAGTTCCGTTTGTGCTTCTTGTTGAGGGTCGGGCAAATAATAATGTAACACCGTCTGTCTTGCAAACATCCGCTTTAACTTGCGGGATTATGAAAGCATGATTAGTGAGCACATTGTTACTGCGCCAGCGAATACAAGTGGCCAGATGGCCTTGTTTGGATGGCTTATTTAGGACCTCGGCTGGGAAAGTCGCGTATCTTTCTCCCCGGCGTGTCCGCGTTCAGACTCCTCGGCACGGACGGGATGGACGACATGGGTCTGGCGATGAGTCGTTCCCCGCTGGAGCGGCTCAACTTCGACAACGTCGCCCTCAAAAAACTTCCCCTGGACACGTCCGAGGAGCCGGGGGTTCGGCAGGTGAAGGGAGCGTGTTTCTCCAGGGTGAAGCCACAGCCGCTGACCAAGCCTCGGTTCGTGGCTGTGTCACATGAAGCCCTGGCGCTGCTGGGGCTCAACGGAGAGGAGGTCATGGGCGACCCGCTCGGGCCAGAGTATCTCAGCGGATCCAAAGTTATGCCCGGATCCGAGCCCGCTGCTCACTGCTACTGCGGTCACCAGTTCGGCCAGTTCGCTGGGCAACTGGGTGACGGGGCGGCCTGCTACCTCGGGGAGGTCAAAGCGCCACCCGACCAAGATCCCGAACTGCTGCGGGAAAACCCGAGCTGCCGGTGGGAGATTCAGGTGAAAGGAGCTGGACTAACTCCTTATTCCAGGTATAAGGGGTTGTTTTTTAAAAATATAATCTTGTATATTGTTAGTAAGATTAGTTTACGTTTATTGGGGTTAGAAGGGACTCACCAGTTGTACTCAATGTCAAAAACTCCACACCAGAGAGGTGAAACTTTTGTTTAAAGCTATACAGGTCACCTAAAAGAGAATATGTTGCAGAGAAGTGTTGCAGATGAGTTTTAGAGGGATTGTTAAGCACTGACACAGTTGAGATGTGGCTTGTCACAATATAACTCTATCTGGAAAATCAGGGAAATGTACCTCTTTGTATGATCCATCTGTTCTGTCCTCCATAGACAAGCTGATGGCCGTAAGGTCCTGCGCTCCAGTATAAGAGAGTTCCTGTGCAGCGAGGTGATGTTCTTTCTGGGGGTTCCCACCACCAGAGCAGGCTCCATAGTGACCTCCGACAGCAGGGTCATACGAGATGTGTACTACAGCGGACACCCTCGCCACGAGAGATGCTCCGTGGTCCTCCGTATCGCTCCCACCTTCCTCAGGTAAGCACTCATTTACCTATCGCCACTTTTCCATCTGTCACGGATGTCTGAGGTTCTCGAGATGCACACACGAGAGTCATTTGTCTAAGTTGTGCACTCTCTGAGCAGGTTTGGATCCTTTGAGATCTTCAAGCAGGCCGATGAGTACACAGGCCGCCAGGGTCCCAGCTATGGACGCGACGAGATCCGAGGTCAGATGCTGGATTATGTCATCGAGATGTTTTACCCTGACATCCAGCAGAATTACCCAGATAGGGTGGAGAGGAACGTGGCTTTCTTCCGAGAGGTCAGAACTCAAGAGTGGCACTCTCCCTAACTTTTCAACACACAAACCTCAGCCAGTGAAATGGCACTTGAGCGATGACTATAAGACTAATACATTATCCAAGGTTTACTCGAAGCAGCAAGTGGCCGATTCGGGGCCTGACGTTACAGTTTGCAGCCAAGAACATTTGGATCCTCTTATCCTGTTAAGCTGCTGTACATGGTTCAGTGGCTGCATGTGCTGAGTCACTGTGGCCTCTGCTCAATATGAGATTAAGAAATTAACAAGGCATTAAACTCAGGATAGAGACTTTTGACATTTTCCTCATCTAATTAGAAATCCCCCCCCCTGTAGGTGATGCTCCGTACGGCTCGACTCGTGGCTCAGTGGCAGTGTGTAGGTTTCTGTCATGGGGTCCTGAACACAGACAACATGAGCATCCTGGGACTCACGCTGGACTATGGTCCATATGGATTTTTGGACAGGTCAGTTATTTGCTGAGTGTTTGTGGCTGATCATCTGATGGATCCAGTAGTCATTCTCTTGATCCTGTATGGTTGTGTAATTTAAGTCAAAAGAGCCTGCAGCAATTTATTCATTCGCTTCATCATAAGAGGTTGAAATAGTGATTGTGAATAGTGAAACAGTAATCATAATACACACGTGGGTGGAAAGTCTCTCTCCATCACTCTTCAGATTATACAAATTATAGAAAAACAACTTTCTTTATCCCTCTCAGGTTTGATCCAGATTTCATTTGCAACACTTCTGACAACTCCGGCCGATACTCCTACCAGGCGCAGCCAGCTATCTGCAGGTGGAACCTGGTAAAGCTGGCAGAGGCTCTTGCCCCAGAGCTGCCACCAGACCGGGCTGAGGCCGTTATGGACGAGTACCTGGATCTGTATAACGGCTTCTACCTAGAGAACATGAGGAAGAAGCTGGGTTTATTGAAGAAGGACGAGCCTGAGGACGAGATCCTGATCACTGAGCTACTGCAGACCATGAACAACACAGGTGGGAGTCCCACCCCACCCAGCAATAGAGTCTGATGAGAGAGCCGTTTATCTATTTAGAGTCAAAGATTCTGAGAATACAGTTTATACATGCAGTGCTGCAAATAAAACGTGAAGAATATCTGAATAATAACTGATGATTGTAACCCTTCCTGTCCCCGTCCCTGCAGGTGCTGACTTCACAAACACCTTCCGTAGCTTGAGTCAGATTTCCTGTCCCACTGAGGGAGAAAGTGACGGAGATGAGGAAGTTGTCAAGAAAGCCGCAGACCTCCTACTGGAGCAGTGTGCCTCCATAGACGAGCTCAAGGCCGCCAACAAACCCACTATGGATCCACGGTGAGCTAGCCAAGCATATATGTTTTGTCTATTTTACACCATTATAGAAATGACATGTAGAAAAAACACAGTTTAGTTCTTTAGGATGAGGCATAAAATGGTAAACGCAGCTTATAAACTATACCTGGACTTGTAATACCATACCCAAGTTTATTAAATGTTTTCACCCTGCTACACCACTGTCCAGTGCCGCTGTCAGATCTAAAATTCTCTTTGACCCACACTTTGTTTAGTCAGTGACAACATATTGTACCTTTTTTAGAACAAAGGGCTACATTTAAATAAGATTTACTCTGGATATAAATTTTTGCAAAAACAAATGTTTGTACTATTTTAGATGTCACCCCTGACCTTTAAGTCCAAAGTATGATAAGATTGCCTTGATATAATTAAGCACATTCATGTCCACGGGGAGCTTGAGCTGAGGACCTGTCTTTTAGCACCACCCTTAGGACAAAAATGGGTATTTTTTGCCTCCTTCATGTAAAAATTCTATGACTACCAAAATTATTTGTTTTATGTTCAGACTGTCTTTGTTTGGTGCCGGTCTTTTTTGAAACGTACACGCGGAGAGCAACAGTTTTAAACGTGTTTTCTAACTGTTTAAAAACAGTTGAAACCTGCACTGGCAGCACTGGCCCTCTGCGTTCTC
Organism: Nannoperca obscura; assembly: GCA_036024295.1. NCBI lineage: Eukaryota > Metazoa > Chordata > Actinopteri > Centrarchiformes > Percichthyidae > Nannoperca > Nannoperca obscura. The sequence continues at coordinate 13,410 of JAVQJL010033856.1, forward strand.
CAACATCCCAGAGAAGATTGTTAAACTGTTGTGATTTCTGCCTGCTGTTGACAGCGAGCTGGCCATGCTGCTCTCTATGGCTCAGAGCAACCCAGCGCTCTTCCAGATGATCTCAGACAGGACGACAATTACGAGGCAGTTAGACAGACTCGCCAAACTGAAAGACTTGATGGAGACCAATCAGGAAGAGCTGGAAACCCAACAGGCTGAGGACTGGACCTGCTGGATCACACGCTATAGGTGAGATTTATTTTTTGTTGGGGGGGGGGGATAGACAAGATGAGAATGTAACATGGCTGGCATGTAAAACAAGAGACAAGAGTAGAGGGTGGACGGACAGCATTGACCGGATAAGAGATTTTCTTTTGGGTGGAAGTGTGACTGATAAAGGAACAGAGAGAAAGAGGAGGAAATGAGTCTGCCATTGCTCCATTACTGTAACTCTCGGACTGAGTGTTATGTGTTATCACTGCCGCAGGAAGCGTCTGGCTCGGGAGCTGGAAGGCCAGAGTGATATGCAGGCTGTGCAGGAGGAGAGGGTGAGGGTGATGGACAGCAACAACCCTCGTGTAATACTCAGGAACTACATTGCCCAGAATGCAATTGAGGCGGCTGAGAATGGAGACTTCTCTGAGGTCAGGCCTGGATTCACTCTGATGCTCTTGTCATTTTGGTTGAAACCCCTGTACACCTCATTCTTTTGTGCTACTGAATGTCAGTTTAAAATACCCTCGTTTTAGTTTAGACCATTGTGTGTATAAGTTAGAAACATAATTTAAATTTTACCATAAAAAGTCTTTGTATGGCACAAAAGTGTTGCATTAACAGTGATTTCAAAGCAGCAAAATGAATCTTAAGTTGCACTCAATTTCCTTTTGCTCTCTTTAGCTTCAGTGTTTCACTTTTGTACCTGATCTCATTTCCTCTCTGTGCTGCAGGTCCAGCGGGTCCTCAAGGTTCTGCAGAAGCCTTTCTCTTCACAGCCAGGTCTGGAGCTTCCTGCATGGGTCGGCGGAGGCCAGGCCACCGAACAGGGAGAGAGGGACGAAGGAGAGGAGCAACAGCAAGACATGGCATCCACATCTGCAACCAGAAATCCTGTTCCCTATGACAGCAAGCCCCCAGCTTGGGCCCATGAAATCTGCGTCACGTGATCTTCATAACAACTTCCCTGATCGTTAGCTTTCCTGCCTAAAATGATAAGAGTTTATTGATCTTTGAGTTCATTTTTTTTTTTTTTTGGACAGGTAGCGTCAGGGAAGTTAGCATGAGGCGCAGCACCCCACAGGCTACCTCGCTGACACAAGGCAGACAGGAAGTGAGTTTGGTGGAACAAATGCATAAAATTACAAGCATGACACCGCTATGTCTGATAAAAAATAAAAAAAAAGAGCTTTTTACAAAAATGACAACAATGTGCCAGGAAATGGCTTTAAAGTGATTATTTTCTTCTATTGCTTGACATTTCTGCTGCAGACAGGATATTACAGTGTGCTTTAATGTCAAGTGACGTTATTTGAGGGATTTTGATAGATGAAGGGGGTTGGCTAGGTCATCTATAAAATCCATAGTAACATTTGAGAAGGCAGAAAATGACAATTTGGAAAATATGTTCTTGTTCCTTGTCTGCTTGGTGTTCGGCCAGCTGTTAATGACGACTCGGACAAAAAGTCCTACAGTGACCTGTCTGACTCTGATAAACTGTGGGGTGACACCTCAACATATACCAAATAAGATGTGTGTGTGTGTGTGTGTGTGTGTGTGTGTGTGTGAGTGATGATGATGTATTTGGGTGAAAAGGGGTGATTGTACTTGTTCCAATGAGCCGTAATAAGCCGTAATAGATAAACACGCACAATATATTCTATGATAGAAAACATTGCCTTTCGTCACTGTCATAGCACCACTTTAAAGGCACAGACACACAAACATAACTTACCATTTTTTGTAATCTAATGTTCAGAAAGCATCCAATGAAGGTATATTGGATCTAGAGTTGTGCAAAAAGGAAAATGGTAACTGCGTGTTTATATTTGACTATTGTAGTCCGGTTGTGAACATGCGAACTTCTTTGTGGAAGTTTATTGTTGATTGGGCCACAGATGTGATTCCATCGAGCATGATCTTGTAGAAAGGGAAAACACACTCATCGCCATTCATGAATTAGTTTGAACTGATCATAAACTTGCTCTATATTTGAACCAGGATCAGTCTGTTGGTTTGTCAAATGAAGCCATTAAAGCTGCACTCCCACATAAAAGATCACAGAAATGGACATTAAAATGAGATTAAGTTTAAGAGTTGTATTTCTTAATGAATATGACATGTATGTTTGGACTCTCCTTCAGTTATAGCCTTAATATATCCTAATAAACTGAGCAGTCAGTAGACATTGGTGTCTTTTCATTGTAAGAACTGAACTCCACCATTACTTAGTTCTTGTTGCATTAGATTGCCCGACACGGGTGAAGGACAATCTTTCAAGTTGTTCTATTTATATAAATGTCAATTAGACGGAGCAGACTTTTCCAGTTTGTTTATGATACAACCGTTTCTGGACGCATGACAAGTAGGTCTATTTTTCTAACCGTAGCTGTGTGTCTACATCCCAGGGCGTCAGTAATGTTCATCATGTCCCAGCAAGTCTCAAATATTTGCTTACTATACTCCTGCACAAAACACAGAGGCACAGCACTGAGTACAGTAAGTGTTATTACATTAAACCAGGCCAAAGCAAATGGCCGATTTTCAGGTTGCCATCCAAAGAGTGCGTACCTACCGACACATTTCAAAGTCATGTTGTCAGCCCAGTCTCGTATTACTCACATTCCAGCCTCCTTTTCACCTTTAATTGTAGTCCTCCAGCAAGACTCGGGAGTGGCCTTTGGTGACCTCAGGGTGCGCCCTGAGCGGCTGACACGCAGAGCTGCGCAATTATCGCGGGCGAGCGCATAGGTGGGATCTGGGACAATGGGTGTGTAGCGACGGAAGAAGACAAAACAACCAAAGAAGAACTTATAGACTCCTTATTCGATTTTTTAGCAAATAGCATGTATAAGCGAGTCAGACACGGCTATTGCCGCCAAGAAGTCAACAAAACGTCATGGGAAGTACCGGAGCGGTACCGGGATCTGAAGCAGGTGGGGACCGGGGCGTACGGGACGGTATGGTAAGTGAATTCTGCCAAAACTGGATGAAGCGATAACACCGATCGCACAGCTGGTTTATGTGGAGTACGGTAACAAAGAAAGCGACGGAACAGATGGTGCCATACGGGCAGCCGCACTGTGCCAAACAAAAGAAAAAGTATCTGCGCTGCGCTGAACGCATGCTGCTCCACTTCCTTATATGGTGGAGACACTTGCACCGATACCTTCGCTTCAAGACAATCACCCTGTCTCCTTTAGTCATCTCTAAGCGTACTGATTTATGAGGATGGCTCAGGGTGAAATGGGTGCGTGTTACTGACACACAGCAACGAAAAGCAGCTTTTCAAGCACCTTTGTGCGTCTCGCCGCATGCGGCCCCTTTGTTATCAATGATTAACTCTGTGGGCGGCTACTAAACTGCCCTGGCTGTCTCAGTGAAACTTAATAACACATGAACAACCGTGACAGATTGTGGTCAGATACAAGCTGGAGATGAAGCCGTCTGCTACGTCCAGCTATCAGTACTGGACGCAGCAGACGAGGGAAGGGGATTGGCGAGGGGGGCTGTGTGTGTGTGTGTGTTGGGCTAATAGTGAAGATTCCTGATTAGAAGATAAGAAAGATCAATCTTCAGGCACATACTCAGTCATGATACAGATCAGCTCATGGTCTTTGGAGGATATTATTATTATATATTTTGTCTCACACAGTCCTGTTATATTCTTGCCCTCAGCTCAGCAGTGGACTCCAGAACAGGATCCAAAGTGGCCATCAAGAAGCTGTACAGACCTTTCCAGTCAGAGCTCTTCGCCAAGCGGGCCTACAGGGAGCTGAGGCTTCTCAAACACATGAAACATGAAAATGTGAGGCGCAGCATGTAGCCAGTACATATTTAACGGTTCAGGCCGTCAGGACCACAGGGCTATTTCTTTTTACATCAGTGCAATTTAACCAGTGGTGGAAGACGTACTCTTTAACTTAAGTAAAAGTAGTAGAATACCTTGCACAGTGGAGAATTACTCCGCAAGTAAAACTCCTGCATTTAAATATTCACTTCAGTAAAAATACAAAAGTTTTAGCGTACAAATATACTTAAAGTACCAAAAGTAAAGTTGTTTTTATGTTTTTGTAACTAGTAACTAAAATTGTTAAAGAAATGTAGTGTAGTAAAATGTACAGTATTTTCCTGCATGTAGTGGAGTAGAGGTATAGATTAGCAGACAATGGAAATCCTCAAGCAAAGTGCAAGCACCTCACAATTGTACACTACTAGTAAATCTACTTAGTTACTTTCCACCACTGAATGTTACACTATTGGCTGGGTGGAGTTTCTACCCATTCCCATTTGGCATTCCTGTGTTAGATACAAACTAAAGGAAAACTTCACCATTGTAATATATTGTATATGTGTGTCTGCAGGTGATTGGCCTATTAGATGTGTTTACCGCTGACCTCTGTGTGGACAAATTCAATGACTTGTAAGTGTGCTTCATGCTTCTGTGTAAAAAGTTCCATCCAGTTGGAAAGAAGTTTAGTCGTAATGTTTCCTTCTTCCTCTGAAGTTATCTGGTGATGCCGTTCATGGGGACAGATCTGGGGAAGCTGATGAAGCTACAGAAGCTGTCACAAGAAAGAATTCAGTATTTGGTTTATCAGATGCTCAAAGGGCTGAAGGTGGAGAACTCATACATTGTGGACACTTGACAACTTGAGTTAAATTGTTCTGTTGATTAACACCCTGTTATATTATTTTATTACAGTATATTCACTCTGCTGGTATAATTCACAGGGTAAGTTTCTATCACGTATGTGTGAGATAAAGATTGTGTACACACATTGTTATCTAATTGTAAAGGGAGTTGGTGTTTCTTGCATAAGCTTATACCCTTCCCAGTTTTTTACACTGTTATGACTGTTATGGATTTTAGTTGTTCTCTTCCTTGTTTGCTACAGACTCATAATCTCTTTTCGTGTCAATTTATGCAGGACCTCAAACCAGGAAATCTCGCCATCAACCAAGACTGTGAGCTCAAGGTACAGACGTACAACCCAAACAAATACAGCCCATCATGTGTCTCTATTTCAAGATAATTAATTTATGGAGTTGCAATTTAAAATTTATAATCTATCAAAATCTATAAATCAATGCATTCCCCAGAATTTCATTGCTAATTCTAAATTAAGCAAGCAAGTCCCTGAAGTCTTATTAACAGACCTGTTACCTCAGTATGAGTCAGATGTACATTCTGCTGTGTTTCACTTCATGTCCTGTCAGATCTTGGACTTTGGTTTGGCGCGGCAGGCAGACAGTGAGATGACGGGGTATGTGGTGACTCGCTGGTACAGAGCCCCAGAGGTCATCTTGAGCTGGATGCACTACACTCAGACTGGTAATGAAGAGCTAATTAAAGGAAAAAGCCGCTCTCACACTGTCAACTTTCTTTAATGTGTCATGTCCAGTGCTCCCCATTAGCTCAGAATCCTCGTTATTTTATGATGTAGCATGAATTAGTTGCTTAAGTGTACTCGCTTTCCCTCAACTCAAGGCTTCTGCTTCAGCGAGTGATTCACAGCAGACCTTTACAACCTCCCGTGAACAGGCAGGGTCTTGTTGCTTCAAAGAGTTCTTGCACATGTGTTGTGGTTGCAGCACATTCTAGTCTATTGAAGCTGCAGTCATTAATTAGCTCTCTTCTATGACAGATTTCTTTTAGTAAGAAAGCAGCTAACTACTCCACTGTAGCTTCATTGTAAATAAAATTAAAAAGAAATACACACATCACAACTATAAAATGGGCCCCAGAAAAATCTTATTACACAATGTTGAGCTGGGTTTTGTGTCAAAGTGGTAGTTTGTGGTGTTACCGTAACACGCATTGTAACACATTTACCACTGTCAGATGGTAATAAGTGTTATCCACTAGGTGGTGATCTCTTAAATCCTTAACTTATATTGCAGATGCTTTGTTGGGGGAATGAATGTATCTTCTGCTGCTAAACACTGGCCTGAAATGTCCTGTCACTGTAAATTCCTTTAGATGGTAACAAAATGTGTTTTGTGCTTCTTCCTCAGTGGACATTTGGTCTGTGGGCTGCATCATGGCAGAGATGCTGCAAGGAAAACCTCTTTTTAGAGGCAGTGACCGTATCCTTTCACCTCACTGACTTCCACTGACATCTGACAGATATTCATAAAGGATCAATGAGGGATCAATGTAGAATTTCACAAATTCACAACAACTGATCACGTTTGACCCTTGACCCCTGTTCCTCAGACCTAGATCAGCTGACCGAGATCATGAAGGTCACAGGAACACCAACTCAGGAATTTGTATCAAAACTAGTTTCTGAGGACGTGAGTTCAGAACATGCAACATGTACGAGAACTTGAAGATACACTCCCTGATTTTGTTGTAGCACCCACTCATAACCCCAGTTTTAGGAATTGGAAGCACTGTTGGGCAAAATCAGTGGGTGCATCTCTAAGTTTATACACACATTACATGAACACACAGTTCTATAGTGATTATAAACATTTGCGCCATGTTAAATGCATTTATTTCCTCTCAGGCCAAAGGCTACATCAAAAGCCTTCCAAAAGTGGAAAAGAAAGACCTTCAGAAGTTGTTTTCCACAACTAATCCACAAGGTAGGATGTGCCTAGCCTTTTAATTTGATCTATTTTCAGTTTGACTGTCAAACTGTGATTCAATCCTGTTTTCACTTTTTCCTCAGCTGTGTCTGTGCTGGAGCGCATGTTATTGCTGGATCCGGAGAGCAGAGTAACCGCTGCGGAGGCTCTCACGCTGCCTTACTTCACTGAGTTCAGAGAACCAGAGGAGGAGACGGAAGCACAGCCGTACGACTACTCGCTAGACAACACAGACCTGACCCTGGACCAGTGGAAACGTGAGGATGAAGGGGAGGAGCTGTTAGACTGATTATGTTGCAATGAAGCAAAAAAAAAAAAGATCAGTAAAGCATGGACGATGTAATGTCAGAGGGATGGAGGGCGAAGGGGAAAGGAGGAAGACGATATGAGCTGTTGTTTTTTATTGACCGGTGTCCTGTTGCGTCTTCTTTCTTTAGGTCACACCTTCACAGAAATCTTGACTTTCAAACCAGTTAAACCAGAATCCAAGGAAACCTCACTGTGAGACACAAAGAGCTTGCTGTGCAACGTGGGACCAGAACAAATTAACACCTCTTTTTTTAAATCTTGATCTCAACTGTAAAACTCTTTTATTACAAGTGTTATTGATTCACAAATCTCTTGTAAGTGCGAGCTGCTGTGTTCTGGACCTTCCAGTCCAGTAGTTTGCTCTAGCATCAGACTTTCTCAGCACGTCCCTCAGTGCTGAGGATGTTAGTTCAATTGTTGTAAGGAGGTGATAATATTCTTTGATAAGTATCTAAGCTACCAAGGAATTATGGATTGTATTACTTGAGCTACTTATCCAACTTAAATTTTAATTTCAGTTTCACTTCAGTCTCAGTTAGAGTGGCACATAAGTAGGAGTTTTACCAAATACATCACTAACTACCAGATGGTATAAAAATAACATATCAAGAAATGGTAATAGACACATTTTGCTTAGAAAATACAAAATATTGTTGTCAAACTAATACTGAAATTCTTGAGGGATCCTGGAGAAATTAATTGTATCACTGGTAGAAGAATCATATAAAGGTAATAGATCCAGGACAATACATCATGCTGCACATAGAACCAAATTTAAAATAATGAGAATTACTTTGATTGACAGTTTTGTTATATATTATTTTTTTATGTAGCTCCCCCTTCCCTTCAGTGATTACATGTTCTCCATGTGTGTGTGTGTCTACATGTCTGCTCTGACCTCTGTATTCCCCCCGGTGGCCTTAAGATAACAACAAAACAAAAACACTGCTCCACTGCAAATCCTGCGAAATTCATTTCACAGCAGCTTGTGCACAAACATTTAGATTTTAAATTCATACAAAAAACAGATGTTAGTTACATGTGCTTATGTTGTTTTTTTAATCAGAAAGGAGCATAAAACACATTGTCTATGTTGATTTGTGAATTAGTGTTTCTAATACCACTCGTGCATTTTCATTAATAAAGATTCTCTTTGATAATTATGTGTTTGTTCTTTTAGTTTCCTTCCAGCCATACCTGTTTAATGTTAAACCATAGATTTTGGCTCATCATAGTGTTCTTCAGTAAAGTTAGGGGATTTACAAGAGATGCAGCAGAGGTCAAGATATCCAGATTTTTGGATTCAAGTATGGGACAAGCAGACAAGCTCTAAAAAGGCTGAATCCTACATTTCCCACAATGCAACCAGTAGCCTTTTTTATTAGATCCTTCCTGCCTGTTTAATGCCATGAGTTTGTAACACAGGATTTCTGTTAAAACTTGTAGTTTCGGAGCCCAACACATGATAAACCTTACCATGACTAATAAAGTGACCTGTATGTGTAAAATTGTCAGAGTGCCCCTTTAAATGTTTCATATTACAGTAATTCAAATCCAAATTGTCCAGTATTTAAAGCAGGTGTGAGCATTTCACTTTTGTGTTGCTCAAATGAACTAACACTAGATGGCAGCACACAAACAAGCCATGACCAGGCTGCATTTGTAGCTCTTAAGATAGTAATGGTAGTTGGTCCCCCACTTTGGTCTAGATTGAAATATCTATGCCACAGATATTCATGGGCCCCAGAGGATGAATCCTAACAACTTTGGTGACCCCCGGTTTTTTCATCCAGCACCACCTGCAGATATCATTTTTAATTATCCAGCAAAATATTTTCAAATCTAGTTTCCTGGATTAGCACAACATTTGGTACAGACATTAATGGTTTTTGTACACTGTGTGCTAACTTTTGTGACCCACAGGCCAAAGCTATTTGTCCAATACTTTATGATTTATGATCAAATACCTCCGAAATGAATGACATTCCAGATGTCACAGCAGTACTTTGTGTTCAATGCTAATTAGCAAATGTTTTAAGGCTAACATGCTAAACCTAGATAGTTAACATTATCAATATTAAAGCTAAAAACATAAACGTTGTCATTGCAGTGCATGCTGACATTAGCATTTAGCTCAAAGACCCACAGTCGTTCAGTTTTATTATTGTCTTTTGGAAGATGAACCCTGTCGAAGTAGTTGTTGCAGTGATTTATTGTATTGCAGTTAATACTGACATCCTTATTTTTGTATTCAATATGATTGATGACTTCAAGTAACAAATGTTTAAACATTCTTGCAAAATGCCTATTTGCTTTTACATTCTTCTCATTCCTCTGCATACATTCTCCATTGGTGGGTGTTGAATTTAACAAGCTTGTCTTGAGTGACCTCCAGATCCTTGACTCCCGAGGGCAACTCCCCCGAGGACATGCTTCCTTCCTGGGCCTGAGCTCCTCCAAACCAAACCCTGGGTGCATGTTGTGTCCTCCTCATGATGCAAACAGTGGATAGTTCACTGAAAAGTCAGAGAGTTCTGTTACCGCTGCAGACAGGAAAAACAGAGGGGAAAGCACTTTACCCCACAACCCCTCCTCAGCTCCTCTCCAACACACAGCAACACACTGACGGACTCCCTCTCTCTGTCTTGTTTGTTGACCTTGTGGTTTATTTTCAGAGCGTGTTGGATTCAAGCAGCATATTTTCTAAGACACACACACAGTTCAAATGTATGCACCCATGTACACAGATACGCCAGGCATCCACACAGTTGGATACACACACTCACCCATACGCTTCATGCAGACTGACACTGACTCAGGAGGGAGTACACGTGGAATGGCAGCGATGCCCAATCACTGATCTGGCCTGGGTCACTCTTCATTCTTAAAGTGGAATGTCCGTTATATCTGTGTTTATTTTATGCCTCTGGGGGAGGCACATCACTGTGACTCTCACCGTGGTGAGAGGATCTGCACTGTCTTTGCTGAGATTCTTCATCCTGCGCAGTCCTCAGAGTTCATTTTAGTCCCTGCATGTCAAAGATTAAACTTTTTCACAGTGATAAGCTTGAACACTTTTTAGTTTGTGTTATTTAGTCTCACAGTAGGAACTCTGATAACTAATGATTTGATAAATAAGAGCCAACAATGCCACTGTAAGAGTGAAATCAGCTCATTAGTTCTAATTGAAAAGACGCACAACACCAAAGCTTCATCAGTGTCAGTGTTTATTCTCCAAATAATTTGGGTTGTCATGTCCTTGCTGGAGATCAAATAAACAGATTCAAGGGCTCAGCAGAGACAAACTGATTAGAGTTTTACCAGGAGGCGAAGTGAAAATCTCTCAACTCGTTGAGGGTCCTTGTCTATATCTGCTTTACACAGATTTATATTATTTACCTAGCAGGGTATTTATGTAGGCTACATGATGTTCACCATCTGCTGCTGCTGTTGCTGCTTTGTGGCAAGTTTACAGAGGGCTGTGTTTTGTCATACATTATGTCATAGACGTTAAAAAAGACAGATATTCTGGGTGAGAGCAGAGACATTTTTAGCACAAGCAAGAACTGTTTAATTGTGCACCAAATATGGATTTAATCACAGTTATTTGAGCTTGCACACACTCTACAGCTGTTAAACAAGTCCAGTTCAAAGAATATTTTCCACATTTAAAAGAGAGGAAATGCTGTTTAATCATATCCCCAGCTTGGCATGTTTAAGTGTTTTCTATTTGTTTGCTTTAGTGAATGAATACTTGTGTTTATAGCTTTCCAGCTTCGATATTATTTTGTTTGTGTATCTGGTCCAGTGTTTGTTTGTGTGTATGCACAGCTCTGCGGATGTGTGCATGTGTGTGCAGGTCAAACAGTCCCAATAAAGTCACATGGCCCAGCATACTGTAGCTGAGGCTTTTTCAGTCTTCATTTTTGCCTAACTTGTCCACCATTGTACCCTCAAAACCTTTTCATGTCTTTGCATGGCCCGAGCCTCTATCTCGGCCCTGATCTTTGTGAGATGTATACAGAAGCGCACGTGTCTGTGGGATCCTTCAGGAGAGACCTGACTGGGAAACTCCACAGGCTCACATGGAGCTGGTGAGCCCAGTGTTAAAGCTGGGGGAGATACTCCAACTCTTCTGAGCTCTGAGGGGGAACCAGAACTTGAGTGGGTAAGAAAAGGAAGTGAATTGGGAGGGTTAGGAAGTAATAATAAGGCACAGGGAAGAGCATGGAGATTAGATGTGTAGGATAAACAAGGAAAGACGGGTGGATAAAAGGAAAGGAAGGAGAGAGAAGGGAAAGACAGAAAGAGATGCAGAGGGCCAGAGGGAGAACAAATCTCAGACAGAAGGGGCAGTTTAGTTTACATTAGCTCATTCATTAGCCATCCACCCCGTTTGAAGACGTGTGGAATATGCAATGCAAAGTGTACATGCCACAGATAGTAATCCCTTAAATCCCTTAGGACGACTCTCTGTCCATCTGTGAGGTGTTGATGTATGGGGTTGTGGTGTGTCACGTTCTGAGAGGCACTACAGTGAAGAGCACTCAAACCTCCTCTGACCCAAAGCAGCGATGGGAGCCAGCTGCTGAACCAAGACAAATTACTGTCATTTGTTTTTAAGTTGAAGACTACAAGGGGTCAAATACAGCTCACTTGTGAAATTTTCCAGTTCATCTAGCCAGCACATTATGCATTACCATGTCAAAATGATCATCTTGTGATTTAAAGCATAATCTGTTTTCAAACATTTTCTGTATTGCTGTGTTCACGTGCTGCTTGGATAATTCAGCATCTCAGACTTTTGCTGTTGAACTGTAACATTTTGTTATGCAAGAAACTACAAACTGTACGTGTTCAATTCACCTCCATCCATAATTGCTTATTTGTTTGTTAAATAACTGTCTGGCAGCCTTCAAAATGCAAGTGAACACCCCATCTTTGAGACTTAAAATACCCAATATACACTGAACTGTATTGCCACACAATAACAACTCTATTAAGATGACAAAATATGATATGGTAAGATTATCTATTGTAAGCAGGTTTAAAAGTAGATTTTTGCGACTGTGTGGGCAAGTACTGCAAAAAAGTCTTCATAGAAGATGGGAAAACATACATTCAAAAACTGACAAAGTTATTACATTTTATGGAATATGAGCAGGTTTGAGTTGAAAAGAGATGAAAAAAGGGACATAAAGCCATTAAATAGATGAGGTTGGAGTGCTTTTTCTTAGTCTTGCATATTTTCCTCTCCAACACAGGGCAAAAAGAGTCCACAGATCCTCCACTGCTCTTCTTAAAGCTGACTGTGAACTTATATGGTAATAACTGATGTCAGAGGACACTGTTTAGAGAGGACATGTCCCCACCATATCCAGTGGAAATTACTCCCTTGAGTGTATACAATTTGTATAGCTAAGCATAAAAAACTGAAAACACTGGAATGGTCCTTAAATATGCGAGGTGGCAGATTTTGAGACTGAGTGAAAAATAGAGATTTACACTCTCCCTGCTTTCCCCCCCTCAAAGCTATCAAATGAAGCTGAATATTCATAAAACTGAAAAATTCCTAAATCTATCCAATCTTTCATTACTTGCAAGGACTCCAAAATATATTTTGCACTCTGTGTGAAGAGAGCAGTTTACTTACAGTCGCTTCAAGTTTCTGTTGGCTGTTGCATTTTGACAAATTTCACTTCATTACACAGTTCTGGTCCTCAGAAGTCTGAGTATTTGCCATTGACAAAGCAATGATAAGACAGTAAACATCATGCCAAAAGCACACTATATAAGGCTGTGAAAGCTCTAAAAGGGATGCTCCACCCCAAAATCTTTCTCATGAGTATTAAACTCTCACCCCCTGTTGACTTGAAAGGAGGCTGTTAAAAGTTTTCCTCACAGTCAGAGAACAGCAGCTTGAATTCATTCTGTTCAAATGGATTCCAATGGTGACAAGCTTTCATGGTGGGGAAAAAAACACCCACAGGAATGTCTCTAACATGTTGTGTAATCCACTTCTCTTCTGTTCGTCTGCTCAGTACGATCAGTTTGTTCTTTTTCCCTGCATGGGATCAATAAAGCTTTTGATCTTATCTTATCATAAGGAGAACCAGAAGCCCACAGCCTGCCTTAATACATGTGTCCTCCCAGCAGGTGAGCTCACCATAAGGTTCAAAACAAGAATTACAAAAGATGACTTACGGAATAGTCTGACCAGACTCAACCTCAGATGATAAATCCTAATAGATTTTATGGTCAAGTGGGCACAAGACCTCAGTGGTGACCTCAGCAGTGACATCATTGGGGGTCACAGCTTCTTGAATGTTATCCTTCACTACGGGCGATAAACCAAGCAAGACAAGGGTTCCAGCTGAGTCATGGGTAGGACTTGGCTCTGAGGTGAGAGGTCACAGTATATCACAAAACCTGTGTTTCCCTTTTTGTATCGAGGAGAACTGCTTCTGTGGCTGGGTCAAGGTTAGAGGGAACCTGAAAATGCCATGCAGAAGGAGCAGGAAGGGAACAGAGGCCGAGAATAAGCCAAGATTAGAAAATAAACAGGCGTTTGCTTTTACGTTCCCACCTCGTAACCTTTTATAATTGAGTGTTATAACACCTAACTTTATCCAGATTTCAGTTTACTTATCTGCAAGCTGAGTAAATGCCAGATTGCATCTATTGTGTTTCCTCTGCTAATGAAATGATAAACTGTTTTCCTCCGGTCTCTCGTATGAATGAGGTGAAACACACAGCCTTGGTGAAGGCTGATAAAATATACTGGCATTATTGCACAATGGTGGATAAAAGTGTACCCAGAAGTCAAAACGCTTTAAGTCGGTTATATAAGCCTTCAACATATTCTCAGTCTCACCAGCTTGATGTGTTTAGGGCTGATGATTGCTTTCAGTTGCACAGCCTTACAGGGAAGACAGAGGCAAAACAGAAACCATTGCATTTTTTCCTCTCTAAAACCCATCCTTGCTAAATTAAGGGAACTCTTGCAGAGGCACATGCATCAGTGGTATGGCAGAGAACAGAATGGATCCTTTTTTCCAGTGTGTCAGTGTGTGTGTGTGTGTGTGTGTGTGTGTGTGTGTGTGGGGGGGGGGGGGTGGTAGTGAAGAATGTCAGCATCTGTGTTGGGGATATTTTCTGTTTTATAGCTGTTTTCTCAGAGATGCCAGTGAGTGCTGTGGTGAGAGCACAGGGACTGGGCTCCAGTCCTAGCCTCTCTACCTCATGTCTGTCCACATGGGCAGGAGATACCAAACCAGACATAGTTTCTAATCTAGTCACCACAAATTAATAAATTTATTTGTGTTAATCTCAGTTTCTTTTTGTTCCTACAGTGCTCATGTTTATGACTCTGCTCTTGTGTATAAATCCTGCTCTCATGACAGGGTGCTGGTATTTGGTTGCTCTATAAATACCCACAGTAGAAATCATGTTTTTCTTCTGTATAAGAAGCATAAAGGATATTATTACATGGTACACACTGATCATGTAATTGCTTTGTAAGCAAACTTTACTGACATTACCCAAAGGGAGTGCACGCAGAGGAAATTATGTGGTAAAAGCGAGGCATGATTGATAAAAAATAATCTCTCCCGTGTGCTGACGTGGGCTGCAGTTTTTGGCTGGACTGAGCCATGTTTCACAAAGACGACTGCCTGGTGGGGTGGATGCTCTCCTGTGAAAAATAAAATAGAAGCTGAAAGATGAGAGAGGAAGGTGTGTGTGGCAGATGTGCAGGGTTATAAACTGACAGGATGCTTAGCAGGACTGCTGTGGGGTGACCCCAACCCCACAACCCTCCATAACATGTCCAGTGATGATGTGGTTAAATACATTACACTCTGATGGCCTGCAACTCTCCCTGCCAGACTAAATGTAATGGGTTACAGTAGACTTAATCGCTAATAAACCTGATATTAATCTGCCTTCATTTTCTAAAGTAAGTTAAACAGGCTTGTTGGATGCAAATATTTTTCCCCTAACGTGATCTGAACTTTAACTGAATAGTTTGATATTTTGGGAAATATGCTTATTTGCTTTTTTGCTGAGAGTTAGATGAGAAGATTGATATCATTCTCAAATATGGTAAATATGTGGCTAAAACTCACTGATTAACACACTATATTATTGTTTGTTTAGTCACAATAAGTTAAGTATAAAAATGACACCTTGTGTGTGTGTGTGGGGGGGGGGGGATGAGATAGACATAGTTTGGCACATATCCCCCAATAAATTAAAGAAAATGTAATTCGATTCAGTCAATCAGTGGATTTTCTGACTGAGCCAGGCTAACTGTTCCCAGTCTTTATTTTAAGCTAAACTAAGCTAAGCTAAGCCTTTCCTTAAGCTTCATATTTACTGTACAGATAGGAGTGGTATCACTCTTCTTATTTAAGTCTGTTTATTTTTAAGTCAAAGGAAATCACTTTGAATTGAATTAACATGATCTGTCTTTTGTCATGTTGATTCCAGAGATTAACTGATGCAAAGTGAGGTGATGATGGCCCACATGCTACTGTTTCCTGAAAACAACCAAGACCCACAGTGAGTGGTGCAAACGATCATTAACAGCCTCGTGTGGGAATACACATAAGAAACCGAGGAAATCCTCCTTTGCATCTCAGTCAATTGTTCAATGGGAAGACAGGCTTCACTTTGGTTTGCATTGGGGTGGAAGGAGGGGAGGAGAAGAGGGAGGGGGTGTTCCTCCTTGACCCCTCCTCCTCACCCACTCTATGTGAAGGAGAAAAAAAAACTTGACCAGCCCCCTTTCCATTCCCATGGATGATCGTATTACTGGAGACTCCGAGACATCTGCTCCGCTACTAACAACGGAGCGCGTCCCCGCCTCTCAGGCCTGCGACCGATCCCGTGCCCCCTCCTCCGCCTCCTCCTCCTCCTCCTCCTGCCCTCTTCCCCACAACGGTGATCTCTCCGTTGTTTGTGTTAACGCTGGGATCATGAGGAGCCACGGTGCATGTGCCCTCCGCGTTTTCCGGCTTTAGTTAAACCGGCCAAAAGCGCGTCCCTGCTCCATCCGTCCCGTGCGCCCTAGAGGCAGCGAGAAGCGGCGGCGCAGCCAGCGTCAGCCCCCGGTGCCGTCGAGCCGAGCAGCACATTTCTTTTTGTCTGTGCGCTCCGCAGGCTGCTGGCTGTGGGCTTTGCGGCTTCGCATCCTCGCCGCTGCTGGCTACGTTGTCGTAGGAGAGTACGAGGAAGAGCGGGCGAACCAAACACAAGAGCTCCATGTCTGATGTTTGAAAACGCTGCAACAATCGGATATTTAATCAGATTTCTTTTTGTCTTCCTGCGAGCTTTTTTTTGTTTTGTTTTGTGTTTGACACCATGGAGTCGGTGGAGAAGGAGTGTGGTGCGCTGGGTGGATTATTCCAGGCCATCGTGAACGACATGAAGGTAACACACGTGTAAATTAAAGTAGAAAAGGATTTGATCTGACCTCTGTGGGTGCACGGTAGCTGATCAGACGCATATTTTTACTGCCTTTGTCTCTTTCACCGGGTCCTTCCCCCACTGGAAACACCGCTGCAGGACAAACCGAGAGATGAAACATGTTTCCCTTTGTGTAATTTGCATAATGTACAGCAGGTCTGTCAGGCACGGGTTACATTTAACAGTACTTCAGTCAGTGTGTCAGACTGTGTCCCATATAACAACTCCTTGCATGATAAAATGGGAATTTTATTTAAAAAGTACTTGGTGGTGGCTTCATGTTTTTGCTTCAGGGCTCAAAACCTAACCTCGTCACCATTAGAATAAAATAGTTAAATCAAGTAATCATTTCATTTTCTGAATAGCAGAAAAAATGGAAAAGAGACATCAAGGTTGGAAGATCATTTTAATTAGTTTGCAGTTATCACAGTGCAAATGGTCTGTGGTGCCATCTGACCCCAAACAACTGTTCCTCCTTCACCCCAGCCTCCAAGCTTTTCTAGATTAAATGTCAGACACAGAAGGATGCTCTGAAAGAAAATAACCAACTCCATCACCTCAACCTCCTGGACAGAAACAGGCATGAAAGCTTATTGATTGCGCTTCCTGGTGATTGGCCTTGTGGAAGGAAATCTCTACTTTACCAATCTGTAGTTCAATACACATTTAATCAAGGCCTTACTTTGGTAATTGAACTGACTCGCGTTGCATCTCATTTGTATAAAACATGAGTTTCCCACCCCTCAGCATAGTTTCAAAATGATTTCTTAAGCAGGAACTAGATGTCTCTCCATTATCTATTACACACATTCAAGTGTGTGCGTTTGTTGGGGGAGGGGTCAAGTCAAGGAAGTTGAACCAGGGTGGTCTGTTATTGTTCACGACAACAGATGGAAAGTGTGAACGTATTCATTGGGCCTGGTGGCATCTCCCAGTCGTCACATTTTGTAGGACGCTCATGCTACAAAGTGTTAATAGCAATGAGTAAGTCAAGCATCGGGCAACACTTTCCACCTAACAGATTTCTTATTGATCACTGGCTCACAGGGCCGTGGTGCCTTCGGACAGACTATTTATGGACCCTCGTTTGTCAGGCTCCAATACAATCAGCTCTCAGCTATTGGCAGCGCTGGTTTGGTTTCATATATTTCCCTTTTGTCTTGTGCTACTGCTGGGGCCAGAGAGAGACGGGGGCACTTAGAATGAGGCAGTCTGTGTATTGATAAGCAGCACAGATGAATGGGACTGAAGCCCTTAGTCAGCACACCGCCGATGTCCACTGTCTCAGACAGACATCTGACCTCATTCCTGCCGCCCGGCTGTGCCACACAAGCCTGTCAGGCCAGCTTTACCCCCCGGGAGCGATGCAGCAGCACGGCTTTCCTGTGCTGATCTCGCTGATTGTGAACAATGTTACAGTATAGCACACAATTACCTACATGACACCCATACGGCGCACTTGGATAGCTTAAAACAAAGCCTCTTATAGACCGCACAGACAAAATGTGTTGATACAAGCGGCACCTCTTGGTTATATAACTGTCTGATGAAGCTGCAAGAAAAAAATTAAACGTGTAGGAGGTGGTGGAGGAGGAGGTAGTTGGTGAAAAGAAATCAAATGATTCAGCTGGATGAGATCAGCAATCAAGAATTAGGTCAGCAATGGATGTGATTCTTGTGAGTGTGTGTGGGAAAGCAACCACCTTCTAAAAATGCCCCTGAGCAACACTTCCTACCAACTCCAAGGAGGCCGGTTTTGACCTCAACCTCCACTAAATGACAAGGCGTGGGAGGAAGAGCCTTTCTCTCCTTCCTTTTCCTTCTTCCTTCCCTCTGCTTGTCTTCCCTTACCTCCCTGGGAGCTGCAGGGTGTGGATGCAGAGAGAAATGTTCCCCACCACCCCCACCCCCCTCGGTCCCCTGCTGTTCTGCATGTAGCCCTCTTTGCCCGCTTCTTCACCCTCCTTCCTCAGCTGTCTTGGCAGCGCATCCCTCCTGCCCCTGGGAGTCACAGGCCACACAAGCTAATTAGACACCTGTTGGAGTCAAGTGCAGACAGCGAGGCCGGGAGGTTCACACAGCAAATATATCTCTTTTAGGGATGGTGGCTCCTGAATACATTTCTAAAGCAGAAGCTTTATCCGAGAGAGGCTGGGAGTAAAGTGCTGTCATTGGCAGAATGGAAGTTATACTAAAAAATGATGAAGAGCAAGACCGTTTTCAGATTTCAAATGACTATATATAGTCAGGACGTGTGGCCTCTTTTGGCTCCTCTCCATCAACGAGGCACATAGAGGCTATGCCCTTCCTCTCCTTTCTCCAGGGCTCAAGCTCTTGCTCTAATGGGATCTAGCCTTGAATGTGTTTTATGTTTGCCTTCTGCTCTCGTAGCTCAAGGCACCGTGTGATGATCCTGGGGTGAATCTAATCTAGATCTTTGAAAGACAAGATACTACCTGCACCATGCACATAAACGCTGATGATATGAGAACTTATGCAGACCGTGCTTGCACAACACACACACATAAACACGCGAACACTCGTACCAGCTCATAGCAAAGAATGAGGGTGATCGGTGACAATGATAACAGTGAGAAAGTGTGTACTGAGAAATCGCACCTTTTTAAAGACAAGTCAGAGCGCAGAGCTTACACACCAAGGAGTTGGTTTAGAAAGCCAAGCAAATGAATCTAACATTTTAATAAGCTGTTGTAGAGAACATTGTTTTCTCAAATATGTATGCATGCTGTATGTGTGTTTGTGAAGGTATCCCTGTGCACTTTTAATGTCTTTGGTGAGATTTCTGTTTGACTCATCCCCCCTTCTCTTATCAGAGCTCTTACCCTGTGTGGGAAGACTTCAGTGCCAAGGCCACAAAACTGCACTCTCAACTCAGGTGAGAAGTAGTTCTACTGACTGTGATCCTTGATGAAAACAATTCTTATGCAATATTCACAGACTCTTTACACTGGCATGTGCCTATACATTTACAGGACCACAATTCTGGCAGCAGTGGCCTTTTTAGATGCCTTTCAGAAGGTGGCGGACATGGCTACCAACTCTAGAGGTAAGGGGGAGTTTTTTCCCCAATTAGTTCGAGCTCTCAGACTCCAAAAGAACTGGTGGGGGGAAAAGAGCAGAAAAATAACATTCACCTCCTCATTTGAACGATTCGATTTGTTGTCTTCATGTCATGTCGCACGCTGATTATTTTTGTCTTGCTGAGAATGTTCACTTACATCGGAAGTCTTGCTAGTGCAACTGTGCATTATGGTTGAGCTACACTACCGTTGTGTTTTGTGTTGTGCAGTTTTAACACTCGTAGGAATACAATATTGGCTGCACTTGCAGTTTATGGTGAGCAAGGAAAAAGACAACTACAACATGTGGTTGTGCACATCACACATCTTTTATGAAATTTTCCCCCATAGAGAACCTAGCATGAATAGCCTTTTGTTTAACTTTTTAGAAATTAATATGCTGCTTAATTTACTCTAAGAAAACTAGCAATGGACAGTGCCCCCCACCCCGATACAATTCTGTCAAACTAAGATGGTCAGAGTGGGGCTGGTCTGAGGGGGGCGGGGTGGGGGGGCAGCACAGAGAAGTGAAAATCTGAGCTTATTGTTTCTTTGGTCTTAATGAGGTCTGCTGATCTGCTTTGTCACCCTGCTAGTGGCAGCAGACAGGCTGGCCAGAGAGGCAGCTGATTAACACAGATTTCTTTGGAGTTGATCATCGAGAGCAGTATGTAGGTCAAAAAAACCCTGCAAACCCGGACGAGCGTGCAAAGGCTCCTGATACGCACAAACACAATCACACAAGCATAGAAGCATGCACAGCCACACACACACAGATATTCAAAGAGTGACAGCTGGTATCCGGCCACCTGACCTCGCCGGTCACATGCCAACATGCTTTTAAACAGTTTGCACTAGTACAGCCCCTTACTGACTTACTTACTAAAGAGGCATTTCTTCAACAGTGTTCACACGTTCTCACTAGTTTTTCTATCATAGCCTGTCAAGTAACAGTAGAGTTTATTGCCATGGCGATACATCAAGTTACCTTAAATGATTCCTGATGTGAGTGCAAGAGTTCTGCAAGAAGAAGCAAGGTAGACTGGGGTCAACCTGCTAGCTGCTAGCAGCTGGCAGCCTGCTTCAATAAAGCAGGGGTATAGCGCATGGCAGGGCAGGACTTCAAAGGAAAAGTGTGTCTACAGTAAAAGTAGGGAAAACAGCAGAATGATAGATGGACTAGAGGGAGATGAGAGAGAAGGGCGTATTGAGTTTTATAGCTATAGATGCATTAAATCCCTGTAAGTGTGTCACTCATACGCCCACTCCCTCTTCTGCTCCTCTCCCATGGACATTAACTTTAGGATTAATGTCATCCTTCTCAGGCCACAGACTGTATGAGGGATAGAGGGAACACTATGTGATGAGAGACTTTGTAGCAATTATAGAGAAACTAATCAACATGGTTTAGACAAGTGCTGATGATTTGATGGACAGCAAATGAAGATCTTCATTTTTATGTGATGCTCAAATATCAAGCGTTTCTGCTTTTATCTATTTTATATTATCTATTTTATATTATTGTAGATCAGATAATCATCTGTTTTTTAGACATGCTAGTGGCGGGTCTCTGTGGATAGCTACAGTGCCCAGAGGATGAATCCTAATAACGTTGGTGATACACTAACTTCTCATCTAGCACCATTTTTGGGCCAAATTTTAAATTTGTTCAATACTTTGGTTTAGGACCAAATTCCTGCAAAACTAATGTGATTAGCATAAGCCAGCATTAGCATTTAGCTCAAGGCACAGCTATACTTAAATACAGCCTAACAGCTGCAAGCGTGGTTGTAGTTTTATTTGACTGTTGGTCAAAAAAAAAAAAGCAATTTAAAGTCATCACTTTGGGCTTGGATTTTGTGGATTTGCATTTGCATTTGTTTTTTTACGTTTTCGAGACTGAACAATTCATTAGAAAATAACTGTAGGTTAAATGGCGTATAAACTGCTAACTGGACATTATTTCCCGTCTGTATTATAAAAACATTTGTGCTGAGTGTACAGAGTGTTTCTGTGTATCATTGTGGTCGTGGGGGGTTGTACTAGAAAATAATTAGATGTTTTCAATGTTCAGCCCTTATTAATTAACACAAATTGAATTGACCAGTATAAGCGAAAATCTTTGCTCGTGGTTGCTTTTCTTTTGTTGATTTCCAATGATTATTTAATGGGACCTAAAAGAGAGTGTGCAGTTTTTATGCGCTCTTAACCAGCGCACCCCTTCAATCTCACTTCTCCTGTGGGAGCTGTGTTAGTCTTTGCGTGCTCCTAACCCAGCAATTACTTTGCAGAGAGGAATGTCGATATTTACTGGAGCTGGCTCGTAGCGCACTGGGATAACCTTTGGACCCCAGGCTGCAGGCTCCGTGGACATAGTTTAGGCAAATTTGCCCTTCTGGCAGCTGCGATGTTAAAAGCAAGTATCCTAAAATATATTGGCGTTCAGATATTCCACTCTTTCCACTTGTTTTTACGCGGACTAACTCAAGACTGTTCTGGAAACAGTGGTAGATAAATAGAATTAATTTCGTAAGTCTCTCTTTCTGTCTCTGCTCTTTCTCCCTCTGCCTCCCTTCATGTGTGCGCGGGTCTGTCTGCCTGCAGCGATAATGTTTGCCTCAGCGTCTGCACCACCATATAGGGCTGATTGCACCACAGGAGGCAGGCCCTCGGCTATGAACTGTTGGCCGCCATCGCTGTCACCCCAATTCTCCTCTCGTGTTGGTGAGACAAGCTGCAGCTGCTGGCACTGCTGGAGGTTTCATCACGTTCGTCTTCTGCTTCCTTTTAATCTACCTTCGACATGCTCACCCCCGTCACCCCTTTAACTCTCACAGACACACTGTCCAGACTGTACGCGTTTCCCTGCCAAGAAAAGAAACATTTCCCCTCATTCAGTGCTTCCTGATTGATCCAGGGAGAGAAGATTGTGAATGAAAGAGGATTTTATGATTTCCTGTCCTGACTTTTTTGTTGTCTTTTACTAGGAGGGCAGCTTTAAATATATATAAATGTATATATTTATCCATAATAGCTTTATTATATTTGAGATCACACACCCACCTTATACAACCTCCTTTCTGTGTCTGCATGTTCATGTGTCACACTGCCTCGGTCTGCATTCATGTTCAGGCCTTCACTTGTCTCGTGTTGTCCGTTTTTAGAGTTTATGATCATGGTCACGGCGTCAGCGTCTGTGTTTTATGAAGCAGCTGGAGGAGGCGACTGCCAGCCGTTTTGGCACTATGTCTGACAGCGCTGTTTCTCTAAGCTGTGTTGATGGATCTATGTCTGTAGGCATCTGGGTTCAGTAAAGGTCCGCCAACCACAAAGTCTATATTAAATGGATGTATTAGGAGACATTTTGCCTTTTTAAAGATACATGTTTTATGTTCCAACAGTCATCTTTCCTTTGACTCAGTTTGAGGTCCTGACGCTCTCTGGAGTGCTTTTTATTATTAAATTGGTCAGCCTAATGGTTTTTGGTGTGTTGTCTAGACCATTTTTGACGTTCATACTAAATTGGTGTGTGATGTAATTTAAGACTTATCTGGAGAATACTGAGCTCTGTTTGGTGTTTTGTTGTTGCTAGGCTGAAGGATGTGTTTTCGTGAAGGGTTAGCTTTATTTTTTCCCCTTTTGGACACAGCTGAATTAGATTGAGGTTAAAAAGACGGTAGTCAAGAGCTAATGGTCCATCAGGGTATGAGATACTGGCCCCATATTTTTTGGAGAGTGAGGTGAGTCTATTGGGGGCTGGGTTCACCAGGGTGGGGGTTGTGATGGCAGTGGCAGTGGGATTTCCACAGCTCTGGGTATCCAGGCTAGGCAGAGGCGTTTAGCTAATCCTCTTAGCCCCACTCTGTAACACACAGACACAGACTGCCTTCTCTTCCCTTCCTGATCAGCCACCCCCAGATTAAAAAATTCACACTCTGGGATCACGGGCCAGACTGCGATGCACTGCGAGTTTGTGTTCAACATGACGAAACCTTTCTCTTTTTACATCTGTGTGCCAGAGCCTGTAGTGTGCACACGCCATTACACACACAGACATAATGTTCCAGTGGGTCGTTGCAAACTCTCTCTGTCTGTCTCTGTTTCTCTTGCTCATACAGTCCATACTCAGTGGAGGAATGGAGGTATGCTAGTAGATCAGTGTCTCAGTGAAGCTGTAATCTGCTTGGCCTCTGTGCTTCTCTGGCTTGGCAGATGGGACGGATATCCCTACCCACCATCTGGACATCCTGGCATGGAGGAGATGCAGCCATGGCCTAGTGCAGGGTGAGATCAGGGGATTACTGTCCCCCGCGCTATCCCAGCAGCGCAGCTATTTTTACGGACATGTCAAATAATGAGAGTGTGCCCATGTGACCAGTACTGACATCCATCAAGTTTGACTTTTCATATTCGAGCCTAATATGAGCCTGTATTGTACTTAGTGTACATGGACAGGGATGGTAGATCTGCATCTTATATGTGGGTTTACGTTCATACAATGAGCTTATGGATATTGAGTGTTTTTATATTGGACAATACATAAACATGCAGTCTTTTTAATGAATGCACTGGCTGATGCAATATGGTTTGCTGTACCATTCTGCTGATTGCATGCTAGGCTTTAGGTATTTCATGACCCCCCCCAGCCGTAAAGTCATCAACAAGGGCCTCTAATTTCTCCTTCAGCTGTCTACCTATCTACCCAGTTTGCAACACAGTTCTCCATGTCTCCCTCTAGAGTTAATGGGCTTCAACCTCAAAACTCAATACGGTCGCCTTCAAATGAATGTTATTATAATGACTACATGAAAAGAATAAAGGGTGAAGTGGCTGGACCAATGATGTGAGGAACAGTCTGAGGAATAATAATGGGAGAGAAAACAAATCTTTCGGCTCTGCAAAACTTTCTTTCTGATGCTGAATACCAAACTAAGAAGACAAACATGAGACTGTCAGCTATAACCTGAACACGAACTCTGTGTGGAAGGGAGCTGGAGAGGGGAGGTAAAACACACACAAGCGTGAGCCTGATAGAGGAATGTAAGGGAGAACAGTAAAAGAGGGAATGAAAGGGACATGCATAGCTTTAATCAACTGAGGTGGCCGATTGAAAACAGTTGGAAGAAATTAGCTGAAAATGGAGGATCACTGATCACATGACATGATTGAACTAGATTATTGTGCTTATGTTTTTCACTATTTGACATTATACCAGTACACTGTGACCAAAATCATGTCTTTTAGCCATAGATGGTCAGCCACTTTGATCTAGACATTCACGGTCCCCAGAGAATAAATCCTACTGACTTTGGTGATTTCTTGACTTTTCCTCTAGCGCCACCATAAGGTTGACATTCTTAGCTATTAGTGGAATGTCTCAACATCTACTGAATGGCCATTCATGTTCCCATTGAGATTAATTTTTATAATGTTGTTGATCCCCCTCACCTTTCATCTCAAAATGCCATACCTGCAAAACTAATGACATTCCTATCAGCCTGTACTTTGTGTTTAGTGCTTATTAACATACTAACATGTTAAAATACGATTGTGAACATGAATGGGAACATTATACAAGCTAAATATCAACATGTTAGCATTGCCATTTTAGGTAACATTTACCTCAAAGCATCACTGAGGCTAAGTACAGCCTCAACGTTTCTAGCATGGCTGTAGATTTACTACATACTTTACTATGTACTAACTACAGAATTTGTAGTTACATGGTTTCAGTATGATCTAATTGTTTTGTATCAGAGAAGAGCATTTCAGTACAACCACCCACATTGTATTATTATTATTATAATGTGAATATAAATGTATATACAGAGTTTATATTTAACATCTAGGTTCAGACTGGTCTCTCCCTGCAATAATAGACAAAGCTCAGCCCCGGGGAGAATGGGGAGGCGATGATAATAAACTTCCCCTGAGGGAAACTTAACACTCAGAGGCTACAGGTGGGTGTTGGAACTTACGAAATGCTATATGAGCAGCAGCAGCAGCACCAGCAGTGGTCTCAGCATTGTTTGGAGGATTGTTTGCAAATGAGCAGTGCTGCAGCAACTTAGGCAGAGCAAAAAGGTGGGCAGAACGTTGTCAGCCGAAATGAAGACAACCTTGTTGCAAAGGGTGTAAAACAGGACAGCTTGAGTCATCTAACTGAACTGGCTTCCAGGCTTTGCTCCATTTTGTATTGAGTCATTCGCAGACTGCTGCCTCAATGTCTGTCTGTACCTGTTTGTATTTGGAGTCTGGGTCCTTTGTATTGCATATAGGATCCTCCAGTGTCTTCTTCTGGAGGTGAGATGAAGACAAAATCCCTTGTGGATTTGCTGTTCTTTCCATTTTATGCACAATTCCTTAATGTACATGTTCTTGTTTTCTCCCTCTGTCTCCCCTTTTCAACTCCAATAAAAAGCATCTGGACAAGGGGTTGCATTTATATTTAGCAGCGTTCACGTTCCTGAACAGGAAACTCCTCACTCACTTCCTCCTTGTTCTCCTTCTCCCTCAGCCTTGTCTTAATGCACTCCAGAGCATGTTAACACCAAGACTCCAAGGTCTGTCTCTGTCTATGGGTGTTTCTGGTCGTGAGGTAAAAATTGCTAGCCAGACAACAATGGGATGAGTGTGTGTTTGACTATGTGTGTGTGAGATGAAAACAATTGATCGTGAGGTTGTTTCCTCTGCCTTTCATTAGTATTGTTGCTGGTAAAAAGAAACATTCCATATGTAAGGAAGTGACACAAAGGATTTGAATGCTGTTTTGATTTATTCTGCAGACACCCAGCACAACTAGCACAAGTTCGCTCTAAACTTTCTCACATTCATTTATGTTTTTTAGGGTTATTTCCATCTTCTCAAATTTGAGGATTTTCCACTTTTCTCTTTTTTATAACATTTAAAATTAAATTCAGTATCATTGGATTATTTCAGATTGACATTAAACATGGTTAAATACATTTTCATTGGTATTGATTGTAGTTTAAAATAATAATAACTTTATGCAGCATTACCCCTCTGAAGCTAGTTTCTTCAAACAAAGTAATTTCTCTATGAAACCCCTGTCACACCACATGGGGCTTTGTTTATAAGTAAAATATGCCTTTTCCTCCAACCTGGCTTTATATAAAATATTTTTAGCTGATAAAACATTTACAGGCTACACAACTGTGAACAAATAACTTTATGAAATGCTTATTTTTCACATCAGCCTCTTAAACATGTTACTATAGTCAATATAGTTAGCATAGATTCTGGAGAGTTTCTCGGAAAACTCACACACTGTCTGTGTCTGTCATCCTCTATAACTCTCTTGCCACAGGCGTACAACACCGTACTTTTGTTCCACAATCAATGTCCGCACGCTCTTTTATCCGCTACTCTTCCCTCCATCAGAAGATATTGCTCTCTAACCAGCAGATGCAAGCAATACTGCTTTATTTTTTAATGCCGCCTGCTCCCACTGAGACACTCCAGCTGGGCTTTGAAGCGATTGTTTGATGATGTTTCGTCAGGTTTTTGAATTCATGTTTACGCTTCTTCACAAGAGATAAACACACTAAC
The DNA here is from genome assembly GCA_036024295.1 of Nannoperca obscura. Classification (NCBI taxonomy): domain Eukaryota; kingdom Metazoa; phylum Chordata; class Actinopteri; order Centrarchiformes; family Percichthyidae; genus Nannoperca; species Nannoperca obscura. The sequence goes on from JAVQJL010033856.1 coordinate 40,637, forward strand.
TTCATCACGATTTTGATAATATTGGGTAACCTTACATGAACCAATTCTTTCCATTTTCTCACACTCTTAATTATTCTTATATTTACTGGGCCTAATGTGGGAGATCTTATCCTGGCAGCGCCTGTTGCACCTGCAGCAGCCAGCGATCACTTCCTCTGCCCTCTGACTGGCCGAACCCAGCCGGCACCTCTGCAGTGTGTATCCTCTTTCATCCTCCCTTCTCATCCCACAGCCCCTTTCATCCATCAGTGGCCTCCGCTGTGTCCCTGCCAGTTCACATTCTGTAGCACTTAAAATGGGGTGAGGGAGGGTAAAGACAGAAAGTTTAACTGTCTATGCCAGTTGTAGCCAGCTCCGTGGCCAAGGTGTGGAATAACTGTTGTCTCACAGATGATTAAATTTCCTTAGCTATGCAGCGGCTGTATGAGACCTTAGCAAAAAAAACAAAAGGGCCTTCATATTCCTGGAAGTGTAACTGTGAGGATGTTCTGTACCTTTTCGCTCTACAGCCCACATAAACATGCT
>JAVQJL010033863.1:0-12730 GCA_036024295.1 Nannoperca obscura
TTTCTTTAAAGTTAAGACTAGTTTAAAGTCATCTTCATTGAAAAGTACAGTGCTTTTCCTTCAAAAATAAGGACATTTCAATGTGACCCCAAACTTTTGAACGGTAGTGTATATGTTGAGCGACTAGGGATCAGAAGCATCTCAGATTACCTTTAACAGACCTTGGGCTGTCACTGAGAGTCTAAAATGGGGATGCTATCACTTCATTATAGCATTTTTGTAAATTACTTGTCTGGTAAAAAAGATGCAGTGACAAAGCATTGAGATATGGTTTTATTTCAGAATTAGGATTAGGATCAATCAGTGTGTGGTCTTCCATGTACTCTCTGACTTCAGTTAGTGAGCTACTTATCTCAGTAGCATGCTAGCCAGTAATGCAGATAGTGAGCTATCTAGGTTCTGGTACTGCCTATGATTGCTACGATATCTCATTGATGTTACTTTGCTATTTCCTGGTGTGACTGATAACTCACAGAGTAGTGCCAGCTGTGCTCACCACTTGGTTGGGTGAAACCACTTTCCTCATAGGAAAAGTCACACAGCAGTCCAGCCATTAATCATAAATTGTCAGTTTAAGCTTTTATCATTCATTTTATCATGCACTCTGTTGACAATGATGCAGTAGTCATAAAGAAATGTCGATTTGACAATTCCACTGAGACATCAACGATTCCACTGGAGGTCGACTGACGGATTATTTTAATTTCATGCCTGTGCAATAAAATTTGACTACAAAGTCAAGCAAAGTGCTGTGTAAAATGCATCACATTATGTAGAATAATCGAATAATATCCAGAAGAAAATGATAACCTGCCTCTTTATCATTGCTGCAGATGTTACTTTGCGCTTAGCTGAGAAGGATGTCAGCATCCCAGAGCCTCCCACAGTTGTCTCAGCTGCTCGAGCAGCTCACGGGTCCAAGAGGGGATTTGGCAGCATTACAATAGCAGGGCAGACATCCAAAATTCTCCTGTCCTCCTTGTAGCTCCTCCTCTCCTCCTTTCACTTCCATTGTGCGTTCCTCCCACCTCCTCTTCATTTTCCCCTTATGTTCCATCTCCTTCCATCTCTTCTAGTCTTTGTTCCTATCCATGTCTTTCCCAAGTCAGTATTCCTCACACTTTGTGCAGCTCATTTGAATAACTTTCATGTAATGTAACATGAAAATCATCATCAACGATAACTGATCAGCTTAACAAGGTCAGTATCTGAGCTGATTATGGCCGATTTGTCAATTAATCAATTAGTCAATCAACAGAAATGTAATTGTCAACTACTTTGATAACTGTTGAAAACAAAAGAAAAAAGCTTTTTGCATTTTAGCTTCCCAAATGTGAGCATGTGTTACTTTTCTTTGCTTTATGTGGCATATCTGTGGGTCTGTTGGTGAGACAAAAGATGTTGGGCTTCTGGGAAATTTTTTCACTGTTCTCTAACAATTTTTAGACTAAACAAATTTAAACAAACAAACAAAGAGATTAGGGAACAATGAAGACAATTGTTCATTTCAGCCCTCATGGTACTGGATCAAACTCTTCTTCTTAAATCCAGTCATCTTCTCCTCCCTCTCAATTTCTTCTCTACTTTTCTCTCATTATACCAATTCCTTTTCTCCCCTATTTTTTCTGCTCTAATTACTTCCCCTGTCCTCCAAACGCATCCTAGTTAAGTGCTGTGCTGCATGCAAGTGTTGGCCCACAGAAAACCTAACTTCAGATTCAACTGGCAAACAGCAGCTTTATTGGTCAAATGATGATGAATGGTTGCTCGGATTTGAATTAACTCATTGGAGCTGGATTAATTTATTGTTTTTCCTTTTGTTTTCAGTAAAAGTCATTAGAAAGTAAAAGGAAAATTAATTATTAATGCAACCTTTCTTTATCACTTCACACAATGCACTGTTGATGGTACGGCCTTCAATTAATTTAATATATGGTTCTCTAACTAAATAAATGAAAGCCTGCTTTGCTAAAAGCTTGCCCATGTGGTAATTAGTGGTTAATTACAAAATTAAACCACCACCCACAAAGTGTGACACCTCCTTTTAGTGAAAGACTGGTTGAGTGGGTATTTTCTTGCTTTTCATTCTCCTCAGCAAATGGGATTTTTTTAGGATTTTGCTCATTTAGCTATTCTCCAGGGAGTCTGGGGATCTGAGAGCCATAGTAAGTTCACCTTCCCTCAGTTTTGAAGCTTGTGACGATATATCTGCTATGCAGGTGAACAGGATAGTGAAGAAAGATGAGGTGGGTGAAAGGAGGGATGATCTCACTGCCCTGAACCCTCTGGCTCTTTTTCTTTTGTCTCTTCTCGGTGGCAAGTGAGCATCTGGCAGAGCTAAGCTTTCCTGTTCCCTCCCTGCATATTTCTCTCTCTTGGTTTCTGTTGGGCTCTGACAAAAGGAAGCTGCAGGCAAATCCAGTCAAGCAGAACACAATGCTCAGATGTCAGACTATTCGTTTTAAGAGGAGAAAGTCAGGGATGTAGTCTCTCCTTTTCTGCCTCCCTGGTCAATTGTGTATGGGGTGTCAGCGTAATAGCAGCATCAAGGTAATGTATAAAGATGTTAACCTGAGAGAAAAATGATTTGTGCAAGGACAAATATATCTCTAAAATCAGAAATATTTCAAAGTGGAGATTATAAATTCACGACTCATCTGTATTTCAAGAAGGCATATCAACAACCAAGGGCTGCCCGGTGGCCGAGAGAACAATCATAGCTGGATATCGGTTCACATTCTGGTTCGACACCTAATCACAAACTTGTTAGGACTCTGTCAGGTAACTGGAGCTGTAATTTTGCACTCTAGTGATTTCCGAAAAGCATTTTGATATAAATTTTTTTAAGCTGAAACAGACACCTCATCTGATCAGCAGGTGCTTTTTATGATAAATTACCTACAAGGTAAGGTCAAAATAATGGGACCACCCAAATGTCAATATCAAGTGTCTCCAGAGTGACGGATGGTATTTATATTCATTAGTGGCTTCATTTCCTGGCAAGTTATCTGCCCTCTGGGAGCTGGATTAATTGTAGTAATTTCTTATACAACACTTGGTGCTGAATAATGTCGTTGTGGGATGTAGCTCCTCCACATGATGACTACTCAACCGTGATTATCAAGCAGGTCCATATTTGCTGATTACATTTTGTGGATGCTTTTATCTGAAAAACCCTACCAGAAGCATGAGTAAAACTATTTTAGCAAGTAAAGCTCAACTGGAAACATTTAATTGTCTCATCTAAGCGTATTTAACACACAAGCCTGTCATCTGATATAATGTATACAAGACAGAAAATATTGCAATCCAGGACGCTAAAATCATGTTGTTTATTGTGTGTTATCACGCATGATCCATACATGTATTTTGTCTAAACAAGTTAAAATATGGCATCTTAAGATGTTAAAAATGTGCTTCATGTGTTCAAAGCTTGAAGCAACCACCAACGTGTTTTTCTTCTGCTGTATGTTTTTGTAATATAATAGCACTGTGTCATTGCTCTCCACTCACTGCAATGCTTCATTCTCTATTCAAACTATCATTAATCTGTGTTGAACCTGACCTGGATCATGCACAGTAAGACATTACAGCTAAGCAACAGTAATGTGACAGATGTCAATGTAGCCTGAGCAAAAATCTATGCAATTCAAGAGCAGGACGCATGACCACATGTGACAATGATTAAGACAATGTTAAGGCCTTTCAACTATTCCCAACTAATCCCATTTATAAAAGGTTGGACCTAGCAGTGCAAACCAACAGCAGGGAAGCATTAGTCAACATTGTTGTAATAAAACAGCAATATTCTACATTTTAATAACAGCAAACTCTGCTATTCTACAATATTCTTTATGGGGAGTTTATGCAGGGAAATAAGACAGTGAATGTTGTGGAACATTTCTGGTTCTGTGATACAGATATTCAAACATTGAATTGAAATTAGGGATAAAAAAATTAATAATCCAAATGATGTATGTATGAAGAAAGAAAACTGTAGGCTACCAGGTGGAGCTGGGTATATGCTAGTGGGGCACAAGATGGTGCTGGTAGAACTGGTTGTTGGTTGGGATCAGGATTATGCAGAGACAAATATTGTAACTATTTCATTGTATTGTATGTTAAATTTAATGGAAATGATTGGGTTTACTTAAAACGAGGCCTCTTGCATGGATGTCCAAACATACCACTATATTTCTACATTTACTGGCTCTCTTATCTTGTAGGCATTTAGTACAAATCTATACATATCATATAACACAGCATGTACATTGTGAATCTTTTTCTAACAGTGAAATCTTTTGCAATTACGAGATTCTTTTTTGGTGACATTCTTGTCAGTTTAAATATTGAGCTCTAAAATTGTGCCAGTTGCCATATGCATGCCACACAATTCACTTCACACACTTGAAAATGTATCAGAGACTGCAATTTTATCAAATCATTGTAATTTGATCTAATTATAGTGTTTTTCCTCCAATCAACAACAGTGTAATCAAGCAATTGGCAAGACACTGAGCACAGCAGCTTCTCGTCACTGGCAGCTCCTCTGGGTCTCAAACATTTCATTCAAAGTAAACAACAATCACTGCCGAGCACTTTTATTTATGTGCAAGATGTCACTAAAGGTTTTTACAATAATCACAGGAAAACTGAAATCATGCCTTTTTCCTGTTGGCTTTCCATTTACCTTTTCTTTGCAGTCCATTTACACAACAATGGGACAACTGGCAATGGTAATAGGCATGTTGGCAGCTGTATGATTGAGTGAGTGACCTTCTAGTCATAAGACAGCCCATCTTAGCATCTTAGCCATCCAGTCAACTTTACAAATAATAGAGCCGATTTAAACACCGACTTCATTTCCATGATACAAAATGTTGTGTGAGGCACTTGATTCAAATGCAAATGTGTATTCAGAGTGCAACATCAGAGGAGGTCAGACTAGGCACAGGCTAACTATTCACAGCAGCGCCGCAGCAGGAAAGCAAATGCTTACTGCACAGAGGAGGGAGGCAGCCTTCCTCCAAAATTACTGACAGGTCTCTCTCTGTGTGTATGTTTGCAGGACTGCTTTATCTTGCCTAAGGCTCGGCAGAGACTCAGACTGACACATTCCAGCTGGTTCTGTGCACAACCTGCAGACAAAATAACTGCTGACCGGCGAAGATGTGTGAGGGGATGCATACTGTGCCCTTAAGGATTTATGCCCTGGTCTCTTTGAAGTGTTGCTGCAGTCTCTGTAATTGTCTGGCCTTTGTGGACTAATTGCTTGTCTGCTGCACCGTGGCATACTGCAATTGTTGAAAGGAGGACTCGCTTTAAAAATAAAAAGGGGGTGCTGTCTTGTTTGAAAAAGAGATATCATGGCTTGTGTCGTGCTTCAGTTTCCTCAATGTACCTGAGAAATGCCAAAAGAACATACAGTGCTGCACTTCTCAAATGTGTTCTACAACAGAAAACACAGAAACACAAGCCAGACAGCATGGAATTCTGAGTAACTACAACTACAAGTAGCACAACAACAACAAAAACTGCTACTACTACTACACTGAACACAAACACTTAAATTACTTTAATGTCTACAATTTTACTACTGCTGAAACAAAATCTACTACGTATGATCACTACCACTTTTTCTGTTGCTACTACTGTACTGCTAGTGCTTTAATTATACCTGCAAATAACACTGCTACCACCTTACTACTACTACTACTACTACTACAGCTATATTTATATTACTGGGGCTATTATTATGCTGCTTCTCCTGTACTTACACTACCGCCACTTCTTCACTAGTATTTCCATGACTACAGTTTTGCACTACCACTGCAAACTGAGATCCCTCTGGTCTTCTCACCTAGGCTTTTTGACTGTCCCTAAAACTAGATTACAGAGCAATGGGGGCCGAGCTTTTGCAGTGGTAGCCTCTTCTCTCTGGACCAGCTCCCACTGGTATTAAAAGATGTTTTACTAATCCGTACTTACTTAATATTATTACGCCTTTACTCCTCACACCTTTACCACCACCACCACCACTAGTACACTATTACTACTACCTGCTACCTACCTGCTGTTACTACTACTAGTGCTATTATTAATTACTACCACCAATACCTCTACTACTTTTCAATTATCAAAGCATCAATGATGATGCCTACTACTACTACTACTCCTACTGCTCATCATTGTTCTGACTAAAAAGGTTCAAAATGTACAAACCAAACATATCACCAACCATCCCTGCACCCCTGACTGCCTTAGCACTCATAGCTTGTTAGGGCGAACTCAGTGAAATGGCATGAGCTTGATTGGACCAAATATGAACGGACAGTCACATTATTTCCAACACTCTTCTATTTGTCATATGCCGACTGTCGACACTACAGCTTTTGTGATAAGGTTGCCATGACATTTTCCAGATGGCAACTGAAAAATGTCGGAAACAAAAGGCTGGTTAAATGGATTCCATTGTTTGCTGTGGGTTTGATGCTTTCTTATCGACAGGCTAATTCCCCTAAGGAATAGGATGTGCCAGGGGAGGAGACTAATGGGACAAACGGAGAGTTGTATTCCCCAGACATTGTATCTGAGTCTGAACTCATCTGCTAGTAAACTAAAGCACTGCCCAGCTCCATCTGGCTCTCTATCTTTTGCTTTGCATCATTTGTTACCTTGGGGCTGGGTTGAAAGGTCAAATCTAAGTCAGATTTGTCTTTATGATGTTTTTAAAAAGCAGCATCACCCCTCAACTGTATGTGAAAGAGAAAGATAAGGCATTTCTGCTGGTGAGAAATGTACCTAGGTGCAGCATGTAGAGCCGGACTGACAATGACACATGACAATGACAACTCCTTTGGTGCTCAGACTCCTGGTGAGATTAGATCCACAGTGACAATACAGCAGTATAAATAACTCCAGCAGTAGATTAGATGAAGGAGCTCATAACAGGCTGTTCATACAATTTAGGGTGAAGCAAATAAACACAGGCAGCAAGCAGTGTAGGAAATAAAAATATATATTTTGGGGAACACTTTTACCCTTACTGTCAAACATTTGGGCATTTCCAATATTTGGGGGACAAAAATAGTAATTAGTGGAGTAAAGTTGCTGTTTTTAATGCAAATAAACACAAATTAAAATGCATACTATTACAGTAATCACCACATTATGCATGAGTAAATAAAAGCATACTATTGCTGTTCCAAAGAGAAGTGTGCAATAATTTAACATAGATTTTTGCTCAGGTTACATTGACTTCTGTCACATTACTATTGCTTAGCTGTAATGTCTTACTGTGCATGGTCCAGGCCATGTTCAGCACAGAGTAATGATAGTTTAAATAGAGAAAGAAGCATTGCAGTGACTGGAGAGAAATGACACAGTGCTATTATATTACAAAACAATACAGCAGAAGATCAGGGGAATAGTACAGAATTAAAAAAATTCTACTAGATACTATTTCAAAAAAATATAGTGGATGGGGCGATTTTTAACTTTCATTCATTAAAATTGTTTATAATAGATTATCAGTGCATTTTTGGGCCAGATTTGGCGCCTCCTGTCTGAGCAGCCCGATTTATTAACGTCTGCACTGAACTCGGCGTTGGTGATGACCTATTATTGCTTTTTTTTCGGTAACAATTGGATGTTTTTTAAGTAGCTTACCGGTCCATCGCAGCAGCTAACTTCACTGCAGATCGTCTGGCCTCTGCTAGCCAGGTATCGTAACAGTAGTGTGAACAACAGCGCTGTCTGTGCAAGTGTATGTTAGAAATGGAAATTAAATGAAAATAAAATGATTGTTTAATGTAGGGTTAGGATATTTGACTACACTGGTAAATCTATATTTTTTTTAAATCTTGGGGGCAATTTTACCTACAGGTATTGCACCGTTGAAGAACAGGACTCCTGAGGAAACATGTTGAACTCTATGAATGAGAATGGCCTCTAAAAGGTTTCAGCCTGCTGCTCAGTTAAAATGTAAAAAAATGGACATCTGCACCTTCCTATCTGCACATTTCTTCTCAGATACAGCATGTCTTCAATTCAACATCACTCTAATGCACAGACAACTTAAAGAGCAGCTGGTGCTGTTCCACAACAGTGGGACTTTTCGGCAGTGGGAGCAGTTCATCGATGATACAACAGAGTGTGGTGTCTGCTGAGCTGTTCATTTGTGAAATGAGCAGTGCTGCAGTTGTAATCAAGGCTCGCAAACAAAACCCAATCTAGACCCTGTCATAAAACAACCAGAGCTGACAACAGCACCATCAAAAACCAAGGCCACCAAGAGGCTTTCCAACCATGATCATGCTTACTTTTAATTCACTGAAAGAGACAAAACGATAAATCCAAGCTTAATGTTCACTTCCAGCAGTATCTAAATTGAGATTATACAGTAGTTTACTCAGCGGTTACTGTGTTCTTAACCTAAGTTTAAAAGTGATCTTATAACCGTAAATCAGATTTCCTTTATATAATAAAATTGTTACAGAGTTTTCTATATGAATTTGCGTAATTGAAGAAAGACTTTATAAAAAAATTTTGTGGTCACTGCATGTGAACATCATATGTTTTATTTTTGAACAAAAGTTCCACACAGGAAGCAATGTGTCTGTGTGATAGCATGAAAAGTGAAAACTTCTGCAAGATGAGGACATCTTTGTGGGGAAGAGACAAAGATGTCCTGCAGGACACAGTGTGCTGAAACATCAAGTGCTGAGGATCGAGTAAATTCAATCAATAGCTTTGAGAGAAAAATGTGCCGGGGAGAGACCCACAAACATAGAGCCAGAGAGCGAGAGAGATTCAACATAAAGAAGTGCATGTATGTGGATGCATGAACATTTGGTTGCCTACATTACTAAAATGGCACACTGTCAGGAAAACACTGTTAGTATAAATATATCTTCTCTACAACAATAAAAAAGCTTATCAATGTCTCATCAAACAAGAAGCAAGGCATAGCATCTGGTGGACATTTTAAAGGATATGGTTGACATTGTGTATTTTTCTTATTGTCAACAATTCCATTAAAATACAAATAATTTTGGCTTTTTAAAAAGCTCAGTCATTTTCTAAAAAGGCTGTGCAAACATTACTAAAACTAGAGCTGAAACTAAAACAAATTTTCATTATCTATCAATCTGCTTATTATTTTTACAAATGAATCGATTGATTCTATAAATGTTCTATAAATATGTTTGAAAATTTGAAAAATGGCCTGTGTCCAAAGTGACGACCTCAAATCACTTGTTTTGCTAAACCAGCAGTCCAAAACCCAGAAATTCAATTTACAATCATACAGCATGCAACAAGAAAGATGCAACTCCTCAGATGAGAAGCGAAAACCAGCGAAATTGATGGTTGTCAATCAACTTTTAGAAATGTAATTTCTAACTAAGCACTCCCCTGTTGTTTTCTTTTCATAAATCCTGGTTCCACTTCTCTGTTCTCAAAGTTTCAAAAATGGCTCCTACCTGCGGTGTCATCTCTGATGTGTGATTCACTGCTCTTAAATACCTAGTTAGCCTTGAAAGAACAGCCATTTGCCAATCTCTCCATGCTACTCCATAGTGCAAGAAACCGCAGAGATCTGTTTCCAACAAGAATTTTTCACCATAAACATTTCACCATAAACACCATAAACAAGCCAGCACATACAGTATACCATATAGCACAGGAGGCTGCAGTTCTATTGTTGGCAACAGATGAGCGGTGTGAATTGGCAGTGATGCTGTACTTGTTTCTGTTAAATTAACTGGACAACTAGGACACCTCAGACATTTTACTTCTAAAAGCTAATTAAGCTAGTCAAGCACTGCAAAATTAACAAGTCCATCTCCAAATTCATTCCTCACAAAAGGACACATACTGTATGAGGAAGAAAACAGGCCATTTTACTCACTTAACTGGGTTGTTGGATCGATTTACCTTAAAGCTGCATTTTGCACGCACATTCATGCTTCATTAATGTTAACCCTTACTTAAAGCTGGGGTAGGCACAACCTGTGCAACGTATACAAAACCTTCCACCTTCGGCACCACTCTCGCCAAACACAACTTTGACCTGCAGCATGAGTCGGTTGCCCTGCGGAACCTAATGCCTCTTAGGGCTCGTTATCCACAGCGTGAACTTCACCAAGAACCCCAGTCCCTCTTGCCATGCTTCGCAGCCACAGGGCAGAGTGCCCCAGGCTTCAGAGGCAGCCACAATACCGGCTTACGGCGAGATGTGAGGCTAGTACCCCACAAACACACCCACTGCACCCTCTTGTTGATATCTGTTGGGTCCGGGCCACAAGGACGATGGCACTTGTTAATGTTTTCAGGATAAGCCAAGACCAAGTGTGCCGCTAGCTTTCCCAATTCTTGTCTTGATAGACAACAGAAAGAGAATGGAGCAATCCACTCAGTCATCAAATCTAGCTAACCTGTTACACACTACACGCCATGTTCAGTCGTGACAGGGTCCCCCTTCTAATTCTGCAAAGGGAGCTTTGTTGAATATTCAACCAAAAAGTCATTTTAAATTAATAATCTTATTACTACCTTTAATCTTGATTTGATGTTTTTAACTAAACCTGGCAAGATAGTAGTATCAATGCACCAGTTAGAATTAAGTCAGCCTTTCCAAAATCTAATTTTATAAATGTTAATCGACCTGACAGGAAAGGTGGATGTTTTGCTGTTATATTTAAAGACTAGTTTCACTTTAAACTGTTTTCATGTGGTGATTTTCCCTCCTTTAAATATATTTGCACTGTTTTGAAATACACACCATGTATCCTGCTGTTAACAATTTTCCAAGGTCCTCTATAGATTTTGTTTAGAATTTCACTGAATTGCTTTTGTTATCTCGACAGTTCATGTTATAACTGGCGATTGTAACATTCACAGTGATGATCCCAAAGACACAACTGCCAAGAACTTCTGAGGTCTATTCGAAACTTTTACATGTTGTAACAGATCAAAAGGGCCCTCTACTGTAAAACACTTAAAGTTATTGATGCAATTGCACCTGAAAGGGTCAAAACCATCTCTGGCAAGCAGAAAACACCATGGAGAAACACCCCAGCTGTCACAAGCCAGAACAGAGAATGCAGGAAAGCTGAGCACAAATGGAGAAAAACTATTCATAAATAAATAAGGCTAGCCAGCCTGTTTCTTTAACATCATTAACAAGAATATCAACAATTCTCATGCCTTGTTGATAGACTAATCCCCCAAAAGAATTAGCCCCCGATTTTATATTTCTTAATAAGTGTAATGAGTTTGCATCTTTTTTTAGAACAAAAATTTTAAATATCAGCGTGGCTATAAACTCATTCATGTTAAACAATGGAACCAGACAATTGCTGAAACCACACAGAAACAACTTGGCCAGATTGTCTACATTCAACGCCATCAATACTAAAACTCTGGAGGATGTAGTGAACCATCTTAATTCATCCACCTGCTGTTTTGACACCCTGCCAACCACCTTTTTCAGAAATGTTTTCAGATGCTTGGAAATGGATGTGCTGAAATTGTTGCTATTTAGCGGAATTTCGGGAGCAGGAACACACCCCCATTACGTCAACCACGTCACTACGCAATTTCCATATAATACGTAATCATCTCTCGTCCTCTCTCGATTACTGCGCCCTACCCGCCCGTCCCTTTTCGCTTGTTGTTCCTTTTCTTTCTCCCCTTTTTTTCTCTTTTCTCTCGGTAGGGTCCTGAAAGGGGTTCGTCGTACCCGAGTGCCACGGCGGACGTCCCCACGAAGCTTCCCCAAACCATCAACATATTCAAACTTTCTAAATGTACCTATGTTCAATAAATCTTTTAAACGTATCATATGGAGGGTGTGTTCCTTGCTAGTGAAATAGTGAATGGCTCAATCTTATCAAACATCTTTCCAAAGTCACTGAAAACTAGTCTAAAGAGAGGCAACCTTCAGGGCTGAATAATTACAGACCAATCTCTAATCGTCCTTTTATTGGAAAAATTATTGAGTAAATGTAAAAGGCCTTTTGGACAATTTTCAGTCTGACTTCAGTCAACATCACTGTACTGAAACCACACTGATAAAAATGTGTTAAATGATATTTGTCTGAATACTGACTCATCAGTTTTAGTCCTGCTTGACTTGAGTGCAGCCTTTGATACTGTGGACCATAAAATACTTCTTGACAGAATGGAAAAGTGGGTGGGATTATTTGGCACAGTCCTTACTTTGTTCAGATCATATCTCAAAGGCAGAGGGTATGTTGTTGCCACTGTTGATCATACATTTGAGTGAATCACCATGACATGGAGTCCCTCAAGGTTTGATTCTTGGCCCACTACTATTCAACCTGTACATGCTCCCTCTAGGTCAAATCATACATGACAATAATATTGCTTATCACAACTATGCAGACAACACTCAAGATTTACTTATACAATGGTCCCTTAGACTCACTCTGTCAAAGCTTAGAACAAGTAAGCATCTGGATGCAACAACATTTCCTTCAATTAAATAAAGACAAAACAGAAATAATTGGATTTGGCAACAAGGAGGAAATAATAAATAATAAAGTTATTGCTTGTTAATTCCAGGGCTAGACAAAAGCCCAAGTTAGAAATCTTGGTGTTTTAATAGACTCAGATTTGAGCTTTAGCAGCCACATCAAAAACCTTTAAAAGAAACTTATTTTACAATTTTATTATTTCTTTCTAATGTTTTTCTTTGCCTATGCAA
>JAVQJL010033879.1:0-40736 GCA_036024295.1 Nannoperca obscura
GTATAACTGATAACCATAAAAGAATGAATTAACTAAACATTTGGAACCAACTAATTATTTTGGTCAATTATCTGGGCATGGAACTGAAAAACAATAGAAATAATTCAGTGTGCTACACCAACACACGTGTAGCTTTTAGAAAAAATGCGGCAAATTCAGACAACTACAGAAGGCGAGAATAGCCATGCTTGCAAAACATTTTTTATGCCATTATCTCGAGATCACGAGTGAATTATTTTGTTATCTCCATATAATGAGATAATCAACCCATTATCATGAGAAAACAAAAGGTTGTTTCCCCTTATAAACATACTTATGATGTTTATCAGAGATCAGGAGTGCCATGCCAGCATGCATAGATGGCGTCTTGACAACTGTAGCAACTGATTGAAGCTGAAAATGTCAGATCAAGCAGTACGCAATATTGATCATTGCATCAGACTCTACTTCAATCAAGGTCTAACACAGGCAGAAATTGCATTTCGTCTTTCTGTTAGAAATAACATTCAGATCAGTCCTTGTCATTTGAGGAGAAGACTACGAGATAAATTAACCCGTTATCACAAGAAAACGAGCTTTATTATCTCGAGGTAACGAAATAATTAACTTGTGATCTCGAGATAAAGGCAATAAAGAATAATTGCAAGCACAGCTGTTCTTGGTTTCTGTAGACAGCAGAGCACATTACAGAAACGCGCTCAGACAACACAAAACATTAGTCCACAGAAAAGCGTGTTGTTCTAAATGCTCCCCATGTGTTGTCAAAGTGTTGAAGATATTTTCTTAATTTGCATGTGCTTTCTTAAGATGCAGTGCGTTGAGCACTCACAGCAATCATATTTCTCCTTTACTGAGTGTTTACCCAAACAGATGGAGTTATGGAGAGAATGGGTGAGAGACAGAGGAAAGGAACAGAGCAAGAGATAGTGAGAGGCTTATTTTTTTTACATGGCACAAGCAGACTCCTCCACTATCTCAGTGCCATTCCTCTCTTGCATGACATCTAATATTTTTTCCTTTCCTCGCTCTACCACTGTGTGTTCACCACTATTCTCCAGTTTCTCCTGTGTCCTTATCTACAGTGTCGCTAAGGATAAAACTATTCAACTGAAATCACATCAAGAGCTGTTTCCAAACATGGAGAAGTATTTTCCACCAGTCTGACGCCATCATTACCACTGACAATGACTGAGAATGTCTCATTCTTTTGTTTTCTTTCTCAATGTCTCTCTTTCTCTTTCTGTCTCAGTGAACAATAATGTGCGACAGTGAAAACGTGTTTTTTTCTCCCATATAATTTTAGGTAAAAGAATTATACTTTGGAAATGTGTTCATGAAAAAAGGAGTGCACAGTGAATGATGGCGCATTTACGTTACATAACTGGTCAAATTATCCACATGGAGCATGAATACCAGGCACACAAGTGGAAATAGATATTCAAAGCATGATGATGTTTAAAGGGAATATACTTCAACAATATGGCACATTTAGCTTCCTATCAATCTCTCTTATGGGGCAATTGGGCCACCTGGCTGCAGTGCCTCTTGCTTGCTGCAACAGGGAAGCAGGCTTTTAGTTGGAGTCCTTCGGCCCCAACAAGGCTCAAGGTCGCTTGGCAGAGCTGCTTGCCGGCAGCCCAAATCCTTCAATGATTAACAGTGGCAGACAGGATGGAGCAGCTGTCAATCCAGATCTATAGTCTCGGCCAAGAGAGCCGGCCAGCCAACCACGGTGCGTTCCAATGATGCTCAACCAGGTAGAACCGGGATTTATGAGCCCATTGAAAAAATTAATTCCCCCTTCACTGGAAAGGTGGGTACATGCATAATACAGATATTGTTCCCTGACTTGTCCACATAAAAAAAATTAAAGAGAACAGGGGATGAGACGAAGGAGGGAAAGGGCTGGCTGGGTTTATAATTAGACTAGGGTTCTATCAGATGGGTTGATAGGATGATACCTGTTGGATTAATATTTAGACAGCACTATTTTTATCTTTTGCTGTAAATCACCTGTCAACTCCTTTTTCTTTTAAATCATTTTAACACTTGTCTATATTATATTTATTCATTCATATTCATTTAGTCATTTATCTCCCGGTGAAGAACACCGGGTTGGTATTTTTGAAAGGTACGACAAAAATACATTATTACTATCAATCATCAAATCATTGAAATTGAAGTCCATGTAACATACAAGACATGCCACATCAAATCTATGCACGTTGTGCATTCTGTATGTAGTGTCATATACACCTGCCTCATGTATATAAAGCAACCTGTTACATTAATCATATTTATTCCAGCCCCCTTTGTACTCAGCACTTTTGCGCTATTGTCATTTACATTTTAAATATACAATATATTTATATTTGTACATAGTAGTTTAAGGTTTATGTTTACCTTGTCGAGCTTGTTGTCCTTGTGTTTAGCCGTATGTGTATATTTCTGCGTATGTACATTGAGAGCAACAAATTCCTTTTATGTCTACACATACCTGGCCAATAAAGCTGATTCTGATTCTGATTCTGATTCTGAACCCCCAGGAGCAGGGCCAGGCTGTGAGACGATTCTGGTGTACATTTTCTGATGTTGGTGTAGCAGAAGACATCATTTCCTACGGTATTCTGATTCAGTATTTTAAATTAAAATTGAGGAAATATGAGTGCCCTTTTTAGCAGAATGGTTACAGTGCATGCCACGTAACTGCAGCGCACCCCATGTTTTCTGTCTGTCTCTGTCAAACTCCTTTCTGTCAACTGTGTTATATACTTTAAGTAATCTTATGTAAGTCAGTCTTTCAGTATGTTGTTGCTCGCCACAACAAACTACCTTTCATCCTACCAATTCTCTACCGTTTACTGTTCCTTCTCTCGCTTTATCTTTTTTATCCTGCAATTTTTATTGATCTTTCGTCCCTTCTTCTTCTTCCTTTTTCCCAGGTATTATCATTTTCTGAGTCCTCCCCATCTCGAACATACAATATCTCTACTCTCCTGTGTCGGGTGTTTCTCGTTCGGCTGGAAAAGCAGGCCTTCCTCTTTGTGTATAACAAATCTCATCTCACAAAAATATTCATTTCACGGGTCGCTGTCCCATACAAGCCAATATCCACACAGGGAAAGGCATTAAGCATTATTCCCTTCTCTATTCAAATTGGAAACAGCGAAGTGGGGCTGTGCCAGAGATATCTGCCTCCTGCTGTACGCAGTTTGTCCTTGTAATGAGGTTGCAGCCACTGCTAACTATTCATTCTAGTCATTCACCAGCCGGCCTTATCGTTGCTCTCAAATGACTTTGGCTAAACGACGTGCAAAGGAGATACGTCTGTCCTGTGTTGGACTGATGTACTCTTAACAGTTTGTCATCATTCAATGACACACATACTACACCCCATGAAGTTCACTCACTGTTGAGTGTGTTGGGACTATCCATGTAGGGACAGAGCTAAATTTAAAAACAAATCTTGTTCCTTAATTTTAAATCATGTCAGCATCATAGAAAATACAGTATGAACACTGAGCATAGAAAAACTAAAGACACACAATCCACATCTCAGTTGCCTTTAACTCATCTAAATCTCTATCAGTAAATTTTCGCTGTGAATGATATAGTGATTTTCTTGATCTGTCTTGTTAAATAATATAGTGTTCTGTAATTCCTCACATGCTCTGGTTGATAATGTTTATAAATTGAAAAATATAATGTGAAATGATATCAACCTGGTTAGTCAATGACGTTTCACACTAAAATAAATGTAATTAACAAAAACGATTAAGTCTAAGACAGTCATACAAAGCATACAGCTTAAAGTTACAATTTATCCTACAGTGATCCTATTTCACTTTTGTTAATTTACATTCTGTAATTACCTCTCTATACACTGTTAGAATTGTTAGAGGTGTAATCTACTGTTACTGTTACTGGAATTTGACCTCACCTATATCAGTCTCATTGTTTATTTTTATGAAACACAGCTTGGCTTTTATTGTGAAGCAGTCACAGAAAACACACTGTCTTTACCATTCAGCTTAGTGTTCATCAGCAGTTATTCATGAAGAATGCATCTGCAAAACAAGACTTGGTCATTTTCTGCACTTTCTGACAGTGGCTCAGTTTGAAATATTACACGGAGTAAAAGAACAAGAAGGAGCAGCCACAGTGAGCTGTTAGATGAAGAGTTTCAGGATACATGCTGCAGGCCTCCAGCCTTTCAGGAAGGTAACCAACTCATTTCACTGTGTCCTGTTGGGTGGAAAGCTACTTGCTACATTGCTCATGGCATGAGTTAAAAAGGCCCATTACTGACTCTCTTCTTTATCAAAACAATGCAAAGGTGTTTCATTGCACTGTAACCGGATATATCTGTTGTATTTCGGACAAAGTAGACGCTCAAGGAGTGTTTGTTGTTGTAGTGAACCGCACTGAACACACGCTGTAACTACTAGAAACCACAGGTGTCGCAAAATCAACCATGACTGAACTTTAAACTTTAAATACAATTTGTCAACATATTTATTAAAGTTTTGTAGACAGGTGACACTTTTAGAGTTTTTAGGTAAAAATATGCAATAGATTTAAGCTTTAGTACACAGTATTAAAAGAGGACTTTGGTGATTTAGTATAGCCCTTCCATAAAGTTGGGTGACTTGGGACAGACAGATACATTCAAATAGAGGCTGAGATGTCCTAAAAGCATGGATCTTATACTTCCCATTATGCAACATATTTCATTAGATCCTGCCTTCCTCTTTCAAACTTCATATGCCCAGTTTGTAATGTTGTTAAAAATGTCTTCAAGCACAAGCTAAGATACCTGAGTTAGTTCACTTGTATACATTTCTCAAACTTGACAACGCTCTAGAGCCACAGAAGACATTTTACAACCATTTTAACAGGCTGAGTAGTATATTATATTTTCTTATATTATATGTAGTAGTACATTGACTTTGACCTATCACCTCTTTCAGTGTAGATCACCAAGACAGTCCCTAATATTTCCTTCATTGAGTGTGTCTTTACATCTTAACTAGAACCCATTCACCAGCCAGACAACTCTAAAAAACTGACCAGTTTGTCAACAATGTAAATGTAAACACTGACCAAGTCCACACACATGCATTGCTTTAACACACCGTGCTGTATTAATGGTAGCGGTGTGCTTTGCCTGCACAATGTCAAAACAGCCAAGCTACTGTGACATTAAATGTATCCAAGAGGAAATATCCAAGTCTATCAGACAAATCAAATCCAGAGTTAATTTAATATTGGGTCTGTATTCCTGGCATATCTGGCTCTGCTTGCAGCTGGGATAATAGCTCTCCTAGTTTATCTACTTTCTCTGATCTCATTTTCTGTTACATTTTGTTTGTGGTTTGTGTAAATGCTGTGTGTGTGTGTGTGTGTGTGTGTGTGTGTGTGTGTGTGTCTGTGTTATGTAAGCAACATATCCATTGCTAAACACTGCTGTAAGTATTTCAGGTGATATCACCCACAGTATTCACAAGGATTTCTCAAACACAACCTGCTAATATGTCTACATTTTGGTGCGGTGCATCGATCCACATCTCAGCTAGTCGTACCACACTGGGGAATAAAGTAGCTACAGAGTGTTTGAATCATTTACAGCAGTTTTAAAAGATACAAGACCCTGTCAGTGGACCGACGGTGTCTGGAGGGGTCTGTCATATTCACAACATCCTCAGGCTATGAGAGGGGTGAACTGCAAGGAGTAGCGTATAACCCACATGTATTTTTCATGTTGCTCCCTCATTCATATCCCCAGCCGCCTGTGCATTGACTGGGTCAACACACAGCTTGATAAATGACGCCTGGGTAGGCCCTAAGAAAAACAATGTGCTGAATATGCCAAGTTGTTCTGTTTGCAGTTTAGGAAACACAAGAAATGACTCTGAGCAAGTGATTGACTCGACTGAATAAAGCAGTGTGATGGATCTCCCCGAAGGTAAAAACACACCAAACTAAGACAAATGTTTGACCGAAAGTGCATAATAAGGGAGGAAAATACACATGCAAACAAACACACACACACGTAGCGGTCTGATGTTACGAGGAAACCTTGTATTGGAAACTAATAGCTAAGCGATTTGATCAAACCGATAACATTTTTTTCATGTTGTTTTCAACTCTCCTCGACCATGACAGTTTACTTGGTGTGATTGCTACAATTGCAGAGTTTGCCTTAATCTCCTCAGATTGTGTCAGCGTGGTGCTATTTATCTTCACTTCTGTCAATTGACAGTTGAGATTGTTGTTTGGTCTTGTATTGTAAAAACTGAAATGTTTGACATTTCCAATTAAATTTCTCCACCTGTGCGCTCAGTTCCTTAAAGCTACTACGCGATTTGACGTGAACTGAAGCAGAATAAAACCTCATTTTGTTCCTCTATTTGCCTGTTGTCTTTGATTGCGACTGTGACAATGACAAGTACCTTCAATTGAATTATTCCTACTTCAAAGTCCCTTTCCTTTGTGGACTTTTATTTCACAAAATCTTGGGAATCTTCTAATAATCTAACACTGGAATGGGTAGAAAAAAACATTGCAGCATAATGTCCATCTCACTCCGGACTGCTTGATCAGAGCTGGACATCCATCTCGAGGCCTGCGTCTCGTGCAGTTTATAATGAGCTTTGTAAATGATGTGTTTGCCTATTCAGAGTCCTGACTCAGCAGGCCGCTTTGTGGCAGTGGCCCAGCAGAAAGGAGACCTTCAGCAGTTTGTCTCTGATTCACCTAAATCATTAGTTCTTTAAAACACTGGTGGAGGGTGAATATTTACGGCCAGGAGACATCAAAGGTGTAAATCAGGGCTGGTGTCGGGCCCTCTCCTGTGGCATTGTCAAAAATATGATTCATGGTCAGCACATTCAGGAAAAGTTTCTCATTTGACAGCCATTTTACTGCTGAGGTCACACCAGTTAATCCTCTGTGTATAAAAGATGACAGGAAATGAAACAATAAATGCAAGCATGTAAGGTCTCATTATTTCACTACTGATGTGTAGTTATAGTTGCATTAGCTGTGTTTCTGTCAACAGTGAGGGATAGCGCCGACAAGGAATAAGACCCAAATGTAGACAGGCAAGGCGGACAGGCTAATTTCAGTGATTTATTGATATTGAAAGGCGTTCAGGTAGGCAGACCGACAGGCTGGTTCGGGTTCAGGTGGCTTGAAAGTGAAGACAAAATACAACATTGCAACTATGACAAACTGACAAGGGAACAATGGAAGTGGACCACTATATGTAGTGAGTGACTGATGAGGGAATGAGATGCAGGTGAAGAGGTGGGCAGGAAAGCTCAGGCAACTGCAGAGCAGAGGAGGGAAGTGGGAACAGGTGTGAAGATGGGTGGGGCAAACAGGTGATGGGGAAAGGTCCAAGGGCATCTGGTGGATGGATGGAAATATGCAGTGAGGGGGCCGGGGGAATTTAAAATGTGGCTGGAGAGGACTGTAACAGAGTTCTCAACTTTATGGTTCTATGGAACCAAATGCTCTCTTTGGCTCAGTATATGTATGATCATCTGGGTTGCCCTGTTACCCTCAAAGCTAGAGACAGAAATGGCAATTCACATTAATGATATAGTTTGAAATAGACATTTGGCATTTTGGGTTCTGGAACATTAATGGACAGTTTGTCATACCCCATTTGATTTGAGTTAATTACCTTGACATTTTAACATTATCAGACATTAAAATTGACTTTTTCTAATTTAAATAATTGTTAAAAGAAATTGTGAACTATTTTGTGAATGCCACACACTCTTCTGTTACTTGTTGGTGTCTCAGAGCACAATTCTATCAATTCAAAGCACTCTGAATGTCAATACAAACCAAAGAAGCCAAGGCTACAGTGATGAAGGTTACATGTAATTCTCTTTGTTCCCTCATTTCCTGTCATCTCTGTACTCTATAATAATTGTATAAAAACCACCCCCACAGATACTTCAAAGAAACCAAAACAAGTAGTTCCCTTGAAAACTACAAATTACATTGTCTGAATTACAAAAGCATTCAACACTGAAAATCACTTTAGATTAATACTGGTTTTCCGCTTATAGTCTCCTTTCAACTCATTTCATTGTACTTCATTTGCATACAGTTCATACATTGTACCGTAAATTTAAATTTGGCAAAATAGAAATTGGGTACATTGAAACTAAAAAAAGGTCACAAGATGATACACCAACAAATCAAATGGCATTGCACTAATTAAAACTGCTTGTATACAGCAGTTTGCTGCACTAGGGTCATGTGCATATTATGTGACATAATGTACAACACACTGTTTTATTTCCCAAGAGGGAGTTGGGCTGCCGTTTAAATTAATGTCTTATCTGTGAGCCACATTCATGGCTTAACCTATTAAAATTAGTAGCTAACGTTTACATACAAATGAAAGTAATGAAGTAAAAAAAACAACCTTTTCCAAACAGTGAAAACATTATCTCAAGTCATCTCAGGCATGATACGGTGAAACAGCACACCGCACACATACAGCCATGCCAAGTGCATTTGCAGCTCCTCTATTTGCAGCGCCAAGTGCATTTGCAGCTCAACTCTCAGAAGGCCACTTTGTCATCTGCAACTCTGGAGGCCCACAATGTGCATTCTCAATGACACAGTGTCACCAATTACTTCTCCCTAATCTGACACAAACCTTGGGAAAGGACAACGGTAATGGTGACAAAAATTCTGTCAGGAGGTGTTATTCCGTTCCCGGGAGGGGTGACAGAGACAAATAATTTCACAAGGCACAAAGTGGAAAGAGAAAAGGGAAATGAGCTGCATTAGAGGGTGAGCAATGGTGATTATTGCACTGCCTGAGATGTGGTGGTGTTTGTGGAACCAAAGCTGGACTTAATGAAAGGAAGGCACTGGATGAAGAAGAATAGTGCTTACACTGAAATTCAATATCGCTTTATGTTCACAAGCTTGGGTTCTGCGCAGTGCTGCGTAGATAGTAATCAGTGTGAACTATCTTATTCAGATTAGACGAAAACTATCCACTCAGGGTCTTGCTATTACAGGTCTGAATAATTCCCACGCTGGTTTCAAGTCCATAATACCAAACATCCCAGATGAAATTAACTGAGTGAATTAGGGAAGTGATGAAAATCCCAATGCCTGGATCCTCATGGACACAAATGTTAATCAAATAATTCACAGGATTTAGGAATTAACCATTTGCTAAACCCCTCCCCAGAACAGTGAATTGGATTTCTTATCATATTGAAGTGGTGTGTATAGGACTGTGGTAAGAGCAAGAGTTTGGAAAGTGTTCTTTTTAGTTTTTTTGGCCAGCAAAGGGCCCAGGTTGCAATCGAACTTGGTAAGGGCTCAGCCTTATCGTACACACTCTACCACCTGAGCTATTGGAGGGATAGATAGATTAAACGGAGTGTTTATCTTCTGTAATGTAAGCTTCAAACATTAGCATGCCTGGCTAACTAGCTTATTACCCACACCTAACCGAGCGTCACTTTGAAGGGCAGTGGGCATTTCATACTACATTATTTTGTTGGGTTACATGTTATACGTTAAAAAAAAGCTTCTTTCAGCACATCCACACTATGTAGTGTTTCCCCACTGTGTGGGAGCCAGTCCTGGATGCTGATATAAATAAGAGTTTAGTGTTTTACTGTTAAAATGGTGATATGGTGTTTTAAAATATGAACAAAAAAGAATAAATCTTGGTTAGGTTAAGAGTTAATTAGCAAGCTAGCTACAGCTGATTAAATCTGTTGTGACAGTTGTCACAAATGGCCACTGGCTAGCAACGAGAGGCCTTATGTTGTCTAATTCATAAATCATGGACTCATTGTTTTGAAAACTACACATTTTGAGTGGTACATCTGCCTGTTAACATTATAAACTGCATATGTGCTAACTGAGAACAGAAAACCTGACAAGTACAGCAACAGTAAATACGATAAGGGAGTCAAAGCATTGGAAACATTATCTTACAAAAACACTCCAATGCCATGTAGGGCAGGCTAGAGTTAAAATGCAACAAGAGCATACACAATTATATTAAAAATCACCATGTGGTAATAAGAAAAATGATCGTATAAAAATAACTGATTTAATCTTAATTGTTCACATTGAAAAATTAAAACCTTTTTGTATTTTAGGATATGTTCTTGAGTCCAATAAGGTGAAAGATTTCAGCAATTAGCTTCTAGTAATTAGCATGTGACGATGACTCATTTCACAGGCCCTCTTGCAGAAAATGCTGCCTCCACACGTTTAACTCTGCATCTGGTGCTGCCACGCAAAGATAGATTAGGCGTTATCTGTTGATGTTGACTGAAGAAAATTAAAACAAAGTGTGCTTACGTTAAATCAGCTTGACCTACTGTGGCAGATCTGTGCACACGTGTTTCTATATGGTCAGCTTCCCTCGATGCGATTTGAAAGACAAAAACAAAGCAGCACCACGCCAGCTGGCCCGATGGCAACAGAGGAAAACACACACAAAGACACGTGTTCTCCCACGAGCTGGATTTTCACTAATATGATGTGTATCTGTGTGCTCGTGTTGTTTACAGAATTAAGCTTCCGTTCAGCTTGTGACAAGGGAAATTAATTCTGCTGAGTGGGAAAACTACATTATAACACTGGTCCTCCATACTGGTCATGAGATCTATTTATCTCTACGAGTGCAAAATATCACCTTCCTCCTGGCTGAACACAGCATATTTAAGGAGGAACGCGGATCTCCATTATAGGCTGAAGTCACTGTTGGTAGCCATATTACAGGCAGTGTTGAAAAAAATCATCCCTTGTATTTCTAGACTGAGCTATATAATCCTGTGCTGTGACGTGCAGACAACATCCCTCCTCCTATCATCATGGTAAATCTTGTCTATATTTGCTTACTTATTGGATATTACCAAACATTACCACCTACCGACACAAGGATCACGCTGGTTAACATGAAACAGCAGGTTATCTGATCTCACTCACTGTGAGAGCTCAGACTTTACAAATACATGATAGAGATAGAGGCGCACCTCACTTTTTTGTAGCAAGCACAGCTAAGTCAAATTGTGGTAATGCGTAACACCCGAAAAAATGAATGTCTTGCTTTGTTAAGTAATGGGAATAAACAAAGGCAAACTCAAATCAGAGAAATGATTTAGTAAACAGACATAGACAGCATACAAATGGGTTCTTAATATGCCAAACTCAGTGGTGAATTCCTTTTCTTCATATGAAACATGACAGTATTTGATAGGAGGATGTAAATGAGCATCAGAATACAAACTCATATTCCAATAGACGTTTGTGCTTCTTTTGTTATCTTTTCCGAAGTCTACTTCAGAGGGACATACAATACGTACAGCTTTGTAAATAACCTCAGGGGGTTTCCTAAAAAGTTTTGATTGTAATCTCTGGTGATTGTTAGTCTTACGTCTTAAGGCAAGACAAAAAGTAAGACATCAAGCTAAGCCTACATCTAGTAGACTACTAGGTATTTGGCATATATAAAACAACCATAATAGCCAAGAGGGTCTTATTTATGGTGATTATGGATATGACCGTGATGGAGAAGTAAACTTTTAATTTATAATACAATTACAGGTGCATATGCAGTACACTGTGCACTGAGCTAAAAGTTAAATGTTGTGTGGGTTGTAAGGTTGATACTTGTTCTGATAGGTGTGAACCAATTCGCAAAATGACAATGCTAACATGTTAATGCTAAGTAGATATATTGTTTACCATGTTCACCATCTTAGTTTATTGTGTTCACAATGCTAACATTTGCTAATTAGCACTAAACAACAACAAAGAACGTACTGCTGTGGCTGAAATTTAGTTAGTTTAGCAGGTATTTGGTCTTAAACCAAATTATTGGACACATATTGACCTGATGATGAAGCTAGAAAAAAAAATCATAATCTCAGACATTGGACAAAGACATTTCACTAAAAACAAAAAATGGCAAACTTATGATTGTGCTAGAGTAAATGTTATTATAAGTTATCCTCTAGGGACAATGAATGTCTGAATGAAATTTAATCTAAAGGTTTTTCAGTCAGGATCAAAACAAGGCTGTATTTTGGGTGTTTTTTGTTAGAATGTTTCTTTGACAAACAAAATTGCTCAGATAAATAGGTTGAATTTAATAGGTATTACAAGTACAAACACATTTTAAATAAATGCATTACTTTACTATATTATCCTGTACATGCACCCAATGCAGAGTACGCCCTATTTGTAGCTAGATTGCCTGGAATCTCCAGAGAGAATAAAAGAAGATCAGAAACTGAATACCACTATGCCACTGTTCATCCATTATTCAACGGCAATCTGACATAGAGTTTGTGACTGCTCGTCTTTGAAATTCAACTTATTTTTCAAAGTGTTCATTATCTTTAATATTCCCTTTCTACACCACAAAAAAGGAAGTCAAAAAGGCTGTCATTAGAGTACGTTACAGATAAACAACAGTAAAGGGTAGATTAAGAAACAGAAGGGTACAGAAATAAGGGTATTCTCACAATAGTGTTGCTGCTCTTGAAGAAGAAAAACAAATAATACTCTGTGCTGATTGTATGATTCACATGTTGGACAGCATGAAAACCTAATCCATGCTTCTATCAGATATAAGTGCATTACTTCTAGCCTCTTCCATCCCCAAGACCAAACTGTGAGGAAAAGTAAGCCTCAGGAATGGGGGAAGCCCTGTGAATTTAGTTTTATCAATAATGCAAAGCTTCATGGGAGGACAGAGCAGACTGTCATCAAAGTTCCACTGTGGCTAATTCATCCTGCCACTACCTGCACTTTGATGAGGAGGAAAACCTTTTATTTTGAGGCACAGTTCCACAGCTTCAATGACATGGAAGACGTTTTCTTGTGTGTTTTTCAACATGCAGACACATAGTAGATCACAAACATATGAGCCGAGGCAATCCCATTATTATACTTTCATGTCTAGAATGACTTTTTTATGGTTTCACTGATAAATAATCCAGGATAAACTGCCTCCACTAAAGTCTGATTGATACATCAATTGGGTTGATATCACTGGCAAAATTTTACTTTTCACAGTGTTTACTTTCACAGGTGTGGTGGACACCTATTAGTGCACTGCAACTTCTTTTTCTCCACTGGATGGTCACCCTATCAATCATGGGGGCATCCAGGAGGGCACTTTTGCTGCGTTTTTTTTTCAGTGCCTCCTCTATACCCCCACCGGTGAGACCAGAAAAGCCAGAGATGTGCTTTGAAAAGGCGTTTTTCATTGTTGACTTTGTAGACATAAATAATGGATGGTAAAAGCTTTCCTGTATCTTGCATCACAGAAATGGAAGCAAAAGAGTACCGGTAAATGGTGGATAAATTAATATATAAAGATACATTTATCAGTGGTGACAGGATTATTCATTTGATGTTTAAAATGCAAGGTTGCTCACACCACACACTAATTCCTTTTATGTTAGTATTATGTACAATATTATGTACTATAGTATAGTAAAAAGGATGTTTGATTGTTATTTTTCTTATTTCAACTTTAATACTTTTTTGTTATTACATAGTTGTTAGTTATTAGTTATTAGTAGTTTGTTATTGACAAATGTATTTTTAAATTGTAAAATGTCCTGCTTAGTGGGCCTACATAGGAATCCAGCATCAGCCTGGCGTTAATGTCATCCAATAAAATACCTAGAATATTTATATATACCAGAATTTCACGTCATGTTATTTCTTGATATATTTCACCTGCTGATCAATAATATTTCTTCCAGTATTGGTAGCTGCTGATTTTGATGGTAATTGAAAATATGCGTTTATACATTGTTCCTATGAACAATATCAAATGTGTCCCTGCATTGCTGCTTAGTCTCTGTATCAGTCTGTTCTTCTAGCTACCGTCCAACACACTAGGCTGTGCCTGAGAGACCTGCCTTCCTCCACACAGTCTGTCTTTCCTCATTCTCCTCTTCCCTGCAAACTCTCTCTCTCTGTGTCTCTCCCCCCTCCTGTGCTCTCATGCCAATCCGCCTGTTCATCTCACAGCCCAAATGGCAACAGGCAAACCAGACAGCATGACTCCCGACAATATTACGACACAACGGACCATTTTTGTCAGAGTCTTGGCCGAGTCTGGTATTAAGTAAAATATTAATCTCTCAGAAGATCTTGAGAACCCAGGGCAAGGGGTTGAACTGTGATCTTTTGGGGAGGAATATGAGGTGGTGTACAAATATGGGAGTAAACATGCTGTTTGTCCACACAAACTGTAATACTAGCAATTTCTATCCCAAAAAGCCTTTACATCTGCGGTGGATACACATTTCCCTCGGCCGAGCCAAAGTCAGAGGGATGTTGAAATCCATAAAATAGCAGTGGAGAGGACAACCACTCTCCTAGGACTTACTGTAATCCTTCAATTTCATATTTTAGCCGGGCGTGATAACGGGGCCACTCTATCTGCCACACACTGCTGGCACTGTCAAAAAACAAAGACAGTTGGTCAAAAGATCACTCGCCTGCAATTAAGATTTTCCTTCAGGGGTCAAATGTAATATATGGGAGCAAGTGTGTGAGTGTGTGCCGTGTGTCATGCTGAAAGGCACCACTGTCTTTTAATCTAACGTAGCTTGGAGTAAGAGATCACAGCTCCCCCATGAGGAAAGAAGTTGGCATGAAATGACATGAAAGTAAAAGAAAGTTTAGAGGGACAAAGAGGGTGGCTCATACACCTGGAAGCCTCACCGTGTATTATGGATGCATTTTACAAACACTGTCAAAGTGTGACAAAATCTGGGATCCATTTCAGATGTCTTTGCAGTGAGCCCCTTTGGGTGTGTATATCGAAACACGGCAGAACTATCTAAATGGGAAAAGGGACAGTTGAGTGGCAGTATATGTGTAAACCATTCAGGGAAAAAACAAAATAGAAGGGACTGAGGGAAGGGAAGAGGTAGATAAGATGAAGAGCAGAAGTGGTCCTGGAAAAAAGCAATGATGGGTTTTGGCACTGGCACATTACTGAGGTGTATCACGCTGTGAAAGGCATTGTTTTTTTAATCATTTCTCCCAGAAGAAATAGATCTTCAGTACCTAGCCAGACAGTTCTTCTTCTTTTCCCTTCCAAAAACTCACACAGCCAAGCCAGCACTTTTCATCCCTTGTCCCTGCTTCACTCTGGGCATCTGGCCAGCATAGCCGAATGGCAGCTACCGTCGTCTCTAGCATCCTCATGTTCCCCCTGCATGGAAGCTTGTTCCATTAAGAAAACTGGCTGGAGATGATGTGTGAGTGTGTGTCTGCAAACAATTTTTCCTAGAATAACTCTCCACACCTCAGCAATTTCCCAAATTCCTACACCGGGGACAGACACAACACAACACCTGATTGGTATAGCGAGATAAGCCTGCGGGATTAAATCAGAAAACATCCGTGTTTCTCTTATCAGCGAGAAAACAAAATGTATTTTTTGCCTCGGGTAAATCTGAGGAAAGTGAACTGTAAAGGCTGCAGACACAGAGGATGCTACAAGGTGTTAATCAGCCTGCGTCCTCTAATTACCTGCAGCTCCTACACTGTTACACTCTGGCCTTGGTTCTTTTCAGTGAGGAAATCCTCAGCTACAGAGCTTAGGTGTTGAGTTGTGCTTATAATTCAAGTATTTAAATGTACTTTCATTGATATATGCTGACTTGGGTCACTTCCTGGCATCTTTTGGTGGTAATAAAAGGTGTTCCTACAATGATTAATTGCCACAATATGGCAAGTAGTCCAGGTACATCAACACTGCATTTTCTAACGTGCTAAAAACACTATAAATAATAAATAGGGTGACAGCAAATATTACATAGAAATACTGATCATTATAGTATGAAGTACCGTGGACCTAAATGAGTATTCATAGGGCATGTGAGAAAAGATTACGACCTGTTAAAACACTAAACTAAGAACCAGTCACAAACAAAAATCCACCAAAAACAAGTCTGTCCTGAAGTAAAGTCCTGTCACCCCATTTTGCCTTGTTTCAATCATCCCTTCAAGCCTTCATGCTGAACTGACAGCCTGTTTATATTCTGCCTCCTACTCCGCTAGTGTTGACCTTGCAGTGTTTAGGCAGGCTGCTAAAACCTCTCCAAATAACCGTCTCTGTGTGTGCAGGCTGGCAGCAGGGCTGAGGTGCCGAGCTGATGCGTTGTGATGGCACACAGATTGAATGCTTCACGGGTCCCTGGTCCGCTCCACTAGCCGACATCCCAGCGCAGTTTCCTCCACGGTGCTCCGTGCCGTGAGAAAGTGATGTAAATCTATTGCAAAGGCCTGTTTGCTGCAGCCGGAGATTCAAGGCAGTCGTGCAGTCTAAAGATAAGCTGACTCACAGTGCACGATAGGTGAATGCTAAGCAGTATGCGTGAATTTTATTATGGGGCTGAAGGGGAAAGCATTGGGTAAAATAGGTTTTCCAAGCTGCAGTTCCTCATGCCCTTGTAGAGTCCTTCACCTGCAGCAACAGCATCACCAGAATCATCAGATGTCCAAAAGCAGGAAAATCAGTTCAGCACATCAGTCAGTATTACTCGACAAGAGTTGGAGATCAGTGATGTTATTTGCACCATGTGTTATAACATGATGTGTTTCCCAGTTTAGGCACATAGCACCATCTCATGGTCTCACTAAGAAATTCATCTCTAATCAGTGAGAATACAGAGTAGTGGTGCAAGCAGCACTCGTATAGATGCATTCTTACAGAGACAAATAGTGTAACATACATAACAGTTTATTATGCTACTGTAAAACACATAACATACCTACATCACAACTGGCATTAGCTTTGCTGCTACAAACTCTTCTTGGAGCTAATCGACTTCATGAAGGGCAAAATCCAATAAAGGCAAAACAAAGTAAGATGTAAGTAAAATGTCCCAAACCTTTTCAAGTGCATTCTGTAAAATGTACAAATAGCATTCACACACAGACACACATCTAGAAAGCCGTGTGAGCCTCCTGGGGCATCCTGGGTTATTTGTTAATTCAATGGCACTGGGGGGCCATCAGTTGCAGTACACCCACTCTTTTTTCATCTGAATTGTAGAACAGCTGAGGAGGATGTCACATAGGCTATCGATTCAAACACTGGAAGTGGGCAACATTTTCAGACAAGCCTATCAATATTTAGCTTAATGTTATATATTCCACTACCATCCTAAATACTTTGAAGCACTATCAAAGCTGACTGTGCCAGGCACTGGTGTGAGGCGGCTGCAGCCCCAGATACATACAGTAAAGACACAAGCTATACAACTAGATGAATTATTAACTGTGCTCACTGCTGCTTGAAGTAAGGCAAGGCTACAAAGTCATTTAACATCAGCGGGTTCAAACCGTCTTAGCGCTTTGGATGTGGCAAGCTGTGGAATTACAGAATCTGCCTCACGCAGAGGCTGAGATAAGATGTCGCCCTCTGATGAAAGTAGGCTTGAGTTGAACTTGTAATAGTGTAATAAAGTATGGGTTGGTGGTGCAGAAAATTGAATAGACGCAGTTTCATGAGTAGAGGGCAATGCATGGACTGCAGAAAAGGAATATTTGTCAAATTAAGATTAAAAAAACACAAAACCTAATTATAAAAGTAGCTCTACACGAGCTATAGGTGATCATTTTGACACAGTGAGCTGTAGAGTGTGCGTGCACGTGAATCTTAAGTGAATGCTGAGTGTGTAATCTAAATTTACATTCATCCCTCAATTCTCAATCTCCTCCATCTCTCACACCTTAGTCTTTGCTTATGAGGACAACCATATGCCAGGCTGTCTGTTGTCTATGCAGTCCAAACAGAGAGCCATCAATCCCCCGGGTTGGATGTAATACCTGTCGACGCTAAACACAGCCGACTTCCCATGCAGTTTGATGCATGAGATGTTTACCTGCTACCATTAACAGGGAAGTGTTATTAGCATCCTTTATGCAGATGCTTCATCAAGATGTCACCACACCACTTGAGTACAAAGTGGCACACTGATGTATAAGCTTCATCTGTCGATAATCTTAAACATATGGCAGTGCAAAGCTACTAAGTATAATACACTGATTAGCTATGATGCAGCGCAGCAGGCAAACAACAGCTATGGATCAACACTAATGGACTGTGTCTCGCTCTCTCAAATCCACACCACATTTTGCTGAGTCAGGTGTGTAATGGTGAAACACCGTCTTAATGAGAGCCCCGTGTGTGTTTCTCCCTGTGGTGGCCCCAGCAGGGCCTTATCTGGGCCTGCGCCGTCAGACACGCTAGATGGGCAAGATAACCTCCATCTGTCTTCATGACTGTCTGGCCTTTATTGCTTTAGGAGAAGTGTGGCTTTCACAAGCTCTTCCTCTGCTCAGCTAGGAAAACTAATATTTGTTCCTGGGTTCAGGCCGGTGTGATTTGTAACAGGGGGGCTTTACGTTCCTTGCCCTTGCAGGATAAACATAATGTGTTCATCTTGATGAAGGGCAGGATTCAAGAAAACATTCATCTAATGAGTTCCTCCCAGCTCATTCAGATATACTGGCCTGTGAGCATAATATCATCTTGAAATAATATATCCATATATAACATGTGTAACTGCACGTTAGAACAACCTGTAATGTAAGTATTAACGAGACTAAGTGTCTACAGCCGTGTTAGCAGCTCTGTGAGGCTGTACTTAGGCTCAGCGATGCTTTGGGCTAAATGCTAAAATCAGCGTGCTAACATTGTCACAATGATAATACCAGCATGTTGATATTAGAAGATATAATGTTTACCATGCACACCATCTTAGTTTAGCTAGTTAGCTTGCTAATTAATTAGAATGAATCACTGGCTTGATTCACCACCTGGTAGCAGTGACTGCTATATACACTGAGGAACTTCTACCTTCATTGAGGTGAGTGCGGCCTTCATGCTGTTTTGGACAATTCCTGTCACACAGTTGTGGCTGCCAAGCACTCATTCAGCTCAATGTTTGATTGTTAAGAATAAAAAATCCACCCTTGACTGAGAGTTATATACAACATCCTTCCACCCACATACATTTCAAAATGATCAGGATCCTCCTTCCTTCTCCAATACTCCCAGGTATTATTCTTATCTTCAGTTATGCAGAACATCATTTTCAGGTATGTCAAATAAACAAAAGGCTCCTGTTTCTTCTTCCACTTACACAGCATGCCTGTATGACTTTCCTGAGTCACCATGATATCAAAAACTTTTCAGTGGATGTTTTGCTTGTTCATCTACTTTGTCCCAGTGGGGTTCCCTCACAGTGAGTATCACAGAAGCTTGGACTGAGGGAGCAAAAGCCTGTTGTCAAACATCTGTTGTATCACAGCAGCATATTCTCCCAATGATCCCATGATTTCCCAATGCATCAATAAACCATCAGCAGATTTACTATCTAAAGCAATTTGATTAAGTACAACGTGGCCTCTGAACTACTGAGAGCTTGGAACAGAGCAACTGGTGTCTCTCCCCTCTTTGCCCTCAATGACCGTATAAAAAGGTGATAAATCAAAATCTTGACATTTAGATTGTCGACTCTTAATATCTGCCTCGGTTTTCTGAATGTTAGATTATAGAGCAGTAACACTTATTTCATTTCCTTCCCTAAATAATGAGGTCCAGCACCTCTAGCTTTTGCTGTGATGTGGCTCTCGTCCATAGGAACAAATTAATCATTTTGCCTCTAATGCTGTGTTTAAAATAGCTTTGTGACGGGTTTGGTGTTTACCCTGTCCTGGCTTAGGATTGAAATAAGTAGAAGGTATTATACGTAGCCATATAGCATTATTCCATAAGATGATAATAACTTCTATCTGTCCAATGAGTATGAAGTGAGCCAGGCGATTAGCTTTTAAATAAGAGTATTTACCAAAGCATCAAACTACTCCTTTACAATCAAATTTGACCCTTTAAATTACTGTTTGTCCCTCACCATTGTAATATTATTATTCTCATTTAATTTTCTTCAGCACTTTATTTTAGTTATGTCAAAGCTTTTAACACAGGCGAGAAAAAAACACAAAACAAGACTTCTGCATTTTAATATAGGACCTATTAAAGAATTGATGACTGAGTTTAATTATTAAATTGGGGTCTGCCTGGTGTTTGGGCTATTTCAATCCTACAATTTCTTGTCTCTCTTCTTGCTCTTTTGTTCACTTTTTGTTACTGTGGAAGTAGAAATGAAAAGGGTAAAGTGTTTGTGTTTGTATCTTAATGCAATAATTGTAATGTACTTTATATAATAACTAAATGTACTCTTACTATGTACTCATATAAGATGAGGCCCTGCATGTGTGTGTGTGTGTGTGTGTGTGTGTGTGTGTGTGTGTGTGTGTGTGTGTGTGTGTGTGTGTGTGTGAATGCGAGTGAACTTGTCCCTGCAGTCAGATTGCATGAGATTATAACAGGATGTACCAAAATGGGAGTAAGAAGCATACTGTTGATTCAGAGTCCAGGTTGACCTGACCAGAGTTTTGTCCCATGCAGCCTGACTGTATGATCGCACACAGTGCAGTGTTCATGCCAATGGTTTATGTTCCACCAGCTGTGCTTTGTTCTTTACATGAACATCTGTTGTGAACTTGAGGCTGTATGAATCAGACAGCATTGTCCTTGAAAATAGGGGAGATTGTTGTCTCTGGGAATAGCTGAGTTTACACATTTGATGGCTGGGAAAGAAGGATGTAGAGGTCACCATGGCCTTGAAGGAAGAATATTGTATAGGAAAGCAAGATGTTGAGCAAATGATAAGTATTCCTTCATGACAGATTTCATTGTCGACAACTAACTAAAGGAAACTCTTTGGACATTAGTCAGAGCCAGTATGCCCAAGGCAGTATGCCCCAAGGGATTAAGAATGTGACAACCACCACCCAGTTTAGTGTATAAAACAAACTTACTTTTGATAGTTGGTTGCACTTGAGACAACATGGTTTGCTGGTATTCTGTACTGATGCAAATAAACCTATATGAATTGAACTTACACTCAGGCTCTGGTGCAGTTTGTGCATTTGTCTTTAACTTAACATCCACTTGTCAGTGAAGGTAATGGTACCTCACCTGCTTTAATTCAGTTTGAGGTGAAATTTAAGTAGCGACCTCCAGTTCTGTAGAAGACACAGAAGGAGGAAGAAAATCCACCACATTACACACACTAAACTTTAACCCTGAGCTGTGAATCATCCTGATGAGCTGTGGAATGAGGTTGACACTGGTCGTCTTCGATGTTCTGCACAGTTGGAGGGCTGACTCTGGCTGGAAGAAGTGGAATCGGACAGACAGGACATCACTGCAGAGGCACTGAGAGTGACATTGGCTCCTTACATTGCTCAGTTCCAGAGCTGAGATAATTACTAAATTAACTGATTAATCAGCCATTGTTATAACAGAGATACTTGACACGTCTCACACACACATACAATCACACACACACTTCACACTTTTCTTTTCCTGCACTGGTAAATGTCCATCATTGGGAGTCAGCCATCTGTCATGTTTGAGGATTTTAATTTTATCATTTCATTTCTAATCTCCTCAAATAAACAGCCAATGGCAACCCACTCCACTTGCAACCTTAATGAAGGGATTTGCAAAATATTTTGCAAAAGAAGCAAAAAACAATGTGAACAAAGAGAAAACAGATGGGGCAGGTCACCCCAGAAGTAACAATTCCCCCGACAAAGAGAAGTAACTGATGACACATCAAGAAAAATGTGAGAAATTCTTTGTAATACACCCACTGTAATAAAACCTGAGTCAGTCATAACTTCAAAGAGAGCCACAGCCGATGTCTCACTTTCTGTGTCTTTGAAAGAAAGAGGGTGGCGGAGTATCTGTCCATGCACGTTTCTTATTGGTGATAAGAACTATTACCATTGGCCAAAGGTATATTAATAAACAGCTTGAAGGACAATTTCCATGCTGTTTGTCTGATAATTATTTTGAAGAATGAGCAGTGGAGGAATAGCCTTGATCTGCCAGTCTCACCGGGCATAAACACATTCAATTATATTCAACAAATGGTGTTTGGCTGGACGTGAGAGTTGTAAGAGCATGTGTTTTGAATGCCTGGTGGAGATGGGTGCCTTGATGCACAAACCCAAAGAAAACCTTATGGTCAGAGAGATCAGGAAGGCGAGAGGAGCAACGGAGAGTGGCAAGTACAGATGGTAGATCACAATATGGTCCAGATCA
This sequence comes from Nannoperca obscura, assembly GCA_036024295.1. Taxonomy (NCBI): domain Eukaryota; kingdom Metazoa; phylum Chordata; class Actinopteri; order Centrarchiformes; family Percichthyidae; genus Nannoperca; species Nannoperca obscura. Next base: position 22,229 of record JAVQJL010033879.1, read on the forward strand.
GTCTGAAAGGTCACTGAAAGATAAGAGTCAAACAAGAGAAAGTTTTTTAAAAATCCAGTATGATATGAGTGCTTTGTGATAGGCATCAGTGACAAACACCGCAGGGTATTTACCCAATCAGGTGCATCTATCTGAAAATAAACAACTTTTTCCCACAGGACCGAGCCTGATTACAATACTAAATTGAAGCAGTGATACCAAACACACCTCCAAAATTGACATGTCCACAAATAGTCAACTCAGCTCCCCAAAGATCCCACACAAACCTGTTAAGACACACTGCTCAATTGAGTGAATACGTCAACTAATGCTCTCGTCATACAAAACTGAAATCACTTAAAGGAGAAGGGCTTGATTTTTACTTGCTGAGATGGGTGCAGTAACAGGAAAGATAAATAAAGCAAACTTCATCAAGTCCATATATTTGAGTCATGAGTGTCTGGGGCCTTCTTGATATGCATCTTGCAAATAAAAGCAACACCCCAACCATCATAGAATTTGTATATCTTTTTGAAAAGTACAATTACTTAAATACAATGTTTTGGGTGCCGCTTTCTACAAAGCCACAGTAATGGGTTTAAGTTGTAATAAATTAACTTATTACTGAATATTGACAGATTGATAAGCAAACACCTTGTGGGTTGTAGTGCTGTGCGATGCTACAAAATCTGGTATCAATCCGATACTGTTTACTTATAAAGCCATGATTTATGAGGTGAATAAATCGCCAGTATTCTAAATCTGGAAAAAATGTTATGACCTCTAAATGATTTTTGTGATTTCTACTGTTAACTAGTTAATCATGTGCATGTTAAAACCCAGGACAGATTTCAAGTCAAGAAATATTTTTATTACTGTAATGAACTGTAACTGTGAACATTGCATTAAACATCATAAAATTATTTTTCAAATATACAAAAAAGTGCACAAAATTATTAAAGAAGGACAAATGTTTTAAAACTTAAATTATTTTAGAAAACTATTCTGTGACAGAATGCAGTCCACCATTTTATGTGTGTTCTTGGCGCCGCTGAGTTTCTCTTCTACAGAGTTTCTCATAACTTACTGGTTTCTTAATCTAAACATTAATCTACATCTACTTGGGTCATTTTTCAAGCCAGACATTTGCTTTTTCCAGCTTCTCTAGGATTTGCTGTTTTTCTCTTTTATTTCAGTAAAATCAAAAATCTTTGGATGATTGGTTGGTTGGACCAAAAAACACATTTAAAGCCATCACCTCAGGCTCTGGGAAATTGTGAAGCGCATATTTAGTTATTTTCATCATTTCATCATTTTATAGACAAAAGAACCTACTGATTAATCAAGACGATAATTGGCAGATTTATATGCTAATGGCGACAATTGTTAATTGCTTGCAGCCTTAAATTTAGTACATCTTTGTTCTCTGTTAGACAACAGCGAACAAATCATAACAAAGCAGGTTGTTGGTATTCGACTTCCTGCTTTATATTTGTTGTGACTGTGATCCTGGCTAATTAAATCACAGCTAGCTTCTCCAGACAGCCAGTCGCTGCCCCGCTGGCTACAGCCCTTCCACAGATAATGTCACATCCTCTGAAAACAAACTGATTTGGTTACCAGACATGGTCACTGTTATCTGTCACAGCAGTAGCACAGAAAAAACTAGATTTGACCCGTGGTAAATACTACAAAGACAACAATGCTGGCTGACAGGCAGAGAAAATGCTTCTTTCAGTAAGAAGTGATAGTGTGAGTTATCACCTCCCTCTGAGTACCTGAGCACTTGACAGTGTAAATACTAAGAGAAATGTTAGTATTCAGATTGCCCTCTGTTAGTTTTCCATTCAATTTCTTTTGTTTTTTACTTCGATGGCAATGGCCACATCTGAATGTGTGTGCGTGCATGTGTCAGCAAAGAGAGACACACGATGATAAATGTGAAGAGACAAGACAAATAAAAAGTGCTGCACATAAAAGAGAGAAAGACATGCAACTGTCCGCCTGCAGCATGTTCAGACAAACAGGTGGAGCTCAGTTAGACTTACCTTGTCAGGTGTCGGAGAGCTCCGGGCTGCCAAATGGGTGTCATCAATTCAGCATAGCTGCTGTGCTAATAATGAGGGCTGAAATGAATGGTGTCACTGTGTGTGTAATTGCTGCAGTGGGAGAAACGTGTTCAGAACATCAGGTACACGAACAAGATGGGCTACACGGGAACAAGAAGGAAGAGACGGAGGAGTGGAAAGGAGCAACGGTGATGTCTTCATATGGCTAAACTAGGCTGCTTTTCACATTAGCAACTTCAAATTACAAAGTAACTAAATATATACGATTCAGTCTGATTGATTTGATACCAAAGACTAGAATGTTGGTGGCACTTTAGTCTAGATACGCACTCAGTGCTTCAATATGCCAACCTAAGCCACAACTGAACTCCTGCACTTTAGAAAGAATGGCACTGATAATGAAACAGAGAAATGTAGTGACAAGACAATGTGCCTGCATGATAACAGCACAGAAGTGTGTAACTGAAAAAGACAGAGGTACAGGGATACATTCTTTGTTCCCATTAACTGCTGCTAAATATGCCTTAATAATGAGCAAGAGTGTGTTATCCGTCACACACATAAACACACATGTACGTGAATATACAGACAAAGCAAACATATATGCAAGCAGACAACATAAATGTCCAAGACTCAATGACAGGTACTTTTTTACTTAACAGCAAAGACTCCAGCTTCTTCATTTAGACAGAAACCATTTCTGACATATAAAATAGTTTTGGATGACACTATACACAGACAAACTGTGAAACAAAGTCTGTGATGAGTTGAAACACAAAGTCTGACACTTGAGACCATTAGAGCATAGCAGACAGCTTGCTATTTCTCACTATCACCTTCATGCACACACTCACAAATGCACACACACACTCAAGCACAAATACTGCCCAACTTTGTTTGGACAATCTAGCTGGTCAACCACTCTACAGATTTCAGATGAGCTTTTACAATCACCCTTCTCTGTCACCTTGCAACCCCAATTTTATCTAGCGATTCCATGGAGGGAACTAGTTTTAACATGCAGGTTGTACGCTGCAGCTTTCCCCTCAATTTCCTCAAGGAAAAAAGTATAACTTTGCCTCTCTCTTTCACTCCTCATCTTGCATGTATAGTACCTGCATAATCACTTGCATACGTTAAATTCAACATAAAAGGTGTAATGTGAACCAGTTTATCATACTGATACTGATCCCATGTCTAAGCACTGCATTTACGACCATTAGTTTTTATATGATGTCAGCAGGACTGGTACAAAATAAGCAGAAGATGCTGCTAATCCTGCAAAACTGGAGCAAAACTTCAACAGGCTTCTGGTGGGTTACAAAACCAACTGTGAACTGGAAGACAAAAGTTTGACCAAAGAAGCAAAGAAGGACAAAAAAAGTACCAACACCCTATTTACAACAACAAGCTGCAAGGGTTTTGGGGAAATGGGTTCTTCATTCTATGCACTAACGCTGGCGTGACCTACAAGCAACATGTCAGGCTGCAACAAACAATTAAAAGAGATTGAAAGTTCATTGTTGACGTTGGAAAGTGTGGTTGACAAAGCTGTTTTACCACAAGGTCCATTTAGTGGCTGTTCTGGAGCTTTCGATTGCATCACAGATGGAATTTGTCCATGTTAGCTTAGTTGAGATTGAAAGTTCATTCTTGACCTTGGAAACAGCAGTTAACATCTGCTGAGGTAGATTGTGTGATCCAATCAAAAGCTCCAGAGGAGCTACTAATTCAACTTTGTGGTGAAATAGCTTTAACATCATTTCCAATATGAAATCTATAAAATGTCAAACATTTTTAACAAATGCCCATCAAACTCATCACACTAAAAATATTTTTGTTAAGAAACAAGGTTTCTAATTTCTTATGCTGGCAACAGTGAAAAAAACACAACTGTAGTTCATTTCTAACAGTATAAAACAATAAAAAAAACGTAACCATAACATTTCAGACCAGCAAATGTTTGGTATTTTACTTAATGGCTGAAATGATTATTAAAACTGCCGGTGATCATTTTTTCTTTCGACTGACAACGGATTAACTTACTAATCATGTCAGCACTTCTACTTTACATTTTATTCATGTGGCAGTTATGTCTAAAAATGCAACATGAAGCACCTTGAACATGCAAAGTTGTCTTTCCCAAGTGTCTGTATTCTTACTTGTTATATGTTTTATCATTCACTTTGTTTCTATCTCTCTCTATCTCTTTCCTTCCCTCCGACTCTGATTCTGCACAGGGAGATACTCCCTCCTGCTCCCTCCTACAATGTGATCTTTCTAAATGCAGGATTAAAGCTATAGCTCTGGCTGGAGGGCACATGTCTTCAACATCAGTGTTAATTGCATCAATTAAAAAACTATGACAAAAAGTATTTGTTGATAACCATTTATTCCAAGACAAAAACAAGCCTAAAACCAATGAAAAGTAACTGATTACTGTTAAAGAGTAACTTAACACAATGATAAAAAGCAGTGTTTTGCTGGCCTCTCTAGCTGAAAGTGTCAAGCTTGTTTCACCTCTGACCACACAAAGGATGAATTAATAGGTATGGTCAGAAATGTTCTCTATTGCACCTGTAACCACACCCAACTGTGATGTCACAGGCTCCTGGAGTACACCTGTACGTCACTGCAGCAATGTGAACAGTTAAACCCCAGGTCAACAGACATCTAAATATTTAAGTCTTAAGTTTCTATTTAGTGGTTTTATTTAATTCTTTCTGTATATAGCTATGCTCTTGTTGGCACCCACGCACCAAAACAAATTCCTTGTATGTGTAAACCTACTTGGCAATAAATCTGGAATCTGCAACTCTGCATTGAGATTTAGGGAATTGTTATTCAAAAAGTAACATCGGAAGTAAAACTGTATGCCATACTATAAGGGTTAAACTTTGCAATTAATCTGCGGTTCACATGCGTGCTGAACGGAGGGGGGAGACCCATACGGATCAAGGATCAACTGCGATACGTTACACCACTATTTTTTACTAACCTATAAATAGATGAGAAAATTGTACATAACATATAGATGGCAACACCTCAAAAAGGTTTGAAGAAGACATAACTTAAAATGCATGGCGACAACTAAACAGTCTTTTGTTTTTGTTGACTAAAACTAATCTACATTTTCATCAAAAGACTAAAAGTAAATCAGGTGCCAAAATTAATACTGTTCAGCATGAGAGCAATATGGATCCTTTGTCTGCCATCAGTAGAGACGTATAGGCTGTAAACTGAGTGCCTGCTGATCAGCGTGTGCTGATTAACTAAGAAGAGGAGGAGAGAGTAGGGTGTCAGGAAGAATTAAAGGGAATTTAAAGGTTTGTCAACACAGCAACAAAAACAGGACCACCTCCCATTTCTTTCACTTCCTGCCACCGTCATTCATCCATTAATGAGCAGCTTGGAACGGAGTGACTCAGCGGTAAATCAAAGCTTACTCCCAGCTCGCTCATTATGTCAGGGACAAGCTGAGACAGACAGTCCACAGAGACCAGCTGTCCTCCAGTCAGACACTGTGTAGTTCAATGACAGGAGTCCCTACAGAGAGATGAAGCACATGGCTCACCAATACGTTCATGGGCAAGTAAGTGTGCAGCACACTCACAAACGCATAAGTAGAGTACACATTTGGATGCTACTATAGAAATGGGATTTTCTCCAAGATTTACAGTCAACAATACACATGGTGAAATGAGCTAACAGTTGGGTGAACATTGTGGAAGCCCTTAAAATAAATTATGTGTTGGCTCTGCAGTGGGTGTCAGCTGTTCCATCATAAATCCTCTGACAGCTGCAGCTCTAACCTTGACCTAACACACCTTTAAACTGTACTTTGATCTGACACTCACACAAGCAAAGAGAAGATACAAATGTGAATGTCGTGACCCCAGCCAACATCACTGTTTATCTAGTTCCACTTGTCTTACAAATAGTCCTACAGGGTCATCAGGTGGGCACCCTCTCAATAACTTCCGATAAGTTTGGCCCACAACACCAAAAAAGGCTCAACAGCATCGCAGAACCACCCACCTATTTACTTGCACACACTCATTTACAGCCCCCCAAGGCAAACTACATACATTTCTGTATGTAACAACACCAGCTATCTGAGGCAGCTGTGGCGCAAGAGGTAGGGTAGGTTGTCCATCAATTGGCGGTTCGATCCCCGGCTCCTCCTGTCCATGTGTCGAAGTGTCCTGAACCCCCAGTTGCTCCTGATTTGGAAGTCGCTTTGGATAAATACGTCTGCTAAATGCCTAAATGTAAATGTAAATGTATCAACATGCTAGCAAACAAGCTAACTAGCCGAGATTCACCTGTGCTCTTCAGAGTATCACTATACATTTTGCTGTCTTGGCCCCCTTACATAGAAACTGTCATGTTCCACTTAAATTCAGTGTTCTCAAAATGTCTACAGGCACTGTTTCATGAATATTCCAGTAACATGCACCTTGACCAGTATGTCCTATTTAAGAGATCTCTGATACCATGTGGGAGGTGTTCAAAAAGTATGGCAGAGTTTACCTCTAATCCATTATGCTTCTGTGTCATATTTGTTTACAATCAATTTGTTGCCGCGGCAGTAGCACAGAGACAGGGGCCTGGAGGAAGAGGCCGTGTTTCAGAGCTACCCACTCTTGTAACAGTTCAGTGAGTACGCCTTGGCGGTGCTGGAGGGAGTGCAGAGGAGGAAAGAGTGAGCTGGGGGGGGGGGGGGCAAAGGCTAACAGTAGAAAGTAGGGAAGGCTGAGGAAGAGAGATAGTACAGGACTCATTATCAACTGCAGCAGTCGAGAGTTTAGCAGACATGAGGAGAGCTCCTGAGGGCGTCCAGCACACGCAAGCATGCACATACACACACACACACACACACACACATATATCCACTCTTTTTCATCACTGTACTCTGTCAGCTCATCATGCAGATTCACCCATCTTTTTTGCTCATGCAGTCAATACATCTTATTTATGCTTTGTATTTTTCTAATACACTCTCCCATTGTCTCTGGGTGAGCGGGTATGAAGGGCATACAGAGTTGGCATCAAGGCCAAGCTATCAGAAGGAGACAGGCTCTCCCTGGTTGTCTCGCTTTGTTACAGATTGATATCAAGTGTGCCGGAGGACACACTGTGCATGTGTGTTCATAAAGAATGTGTGCCTATGTACGATGTGTGTGTATGTTTTCACAAAAGCAGGCTGGACACACACAGAGGGAAAGCGACAGCTCGCCTGTTAATTACTCTAGTTAATAGAGCAGCTGCTGATTCACTCCCATGTCAGTGAGATTCACAGCGGGACAGGGGAAGCTCGGGCAGGACATGTGAAGCATTAAGATGGACGTGCTGTGATTCTGGACAGAGGCTAAGTAAGGTAAAGAGAAGAGCCATTAGACTGATGTCGTTCAGGGACGTCAGCTGTCTCTAGATGAGGACACAACAGAAACAGCAGACAAGGGCAGTATTGAAGGTGCTCTTAGGATAAAGTTTAAAAAGTTCCCTAACACGAAATGTTATGAAGTTCTTGAGAGGACATTAAAGTGCAATTTCCCAATAATGTGTTATGATGTCTCCTCTGGATCTCCTGGGTCCTCCTGACCAACTTGTTTCCATGGCAACATGTTCTCAGACTAACCCTTCCACTTTAGGTTGACACAAAATACACAGCAGGAGTGGAAAGTTAGCTACATAAAGACCCACTTTTGGTAAATATAAACCAACAACTACAGTACTAGCATTTGAGTTACATGTTAATGAAGGAAAACTTTGTTTGGATTGTATAGTAAGGCAATTGGTTATCATACCATGGTTGTTGACATTTATGATATATATTTAGCAAAACTATTATTTATCACTGGGCTTCATGACATCCAAATGTCACCATGATGTGATGCTAACACTCTCATATTCTGAGAAGTGCTAGGGCATAATATCAGTGTTTGTGCATTTGAACATTTTGCAGTTCCATCATGTCCTGTACATTCTTCACGTTGAGCTAACTAGCCTAGATTCACCTGTGCTCTTCAGAGTATCACTATACATTTTGCTATCTCGGCCCCCTTACATAGAAACATAGTCATGTCCCGACAAAATCCTGACAAAATCCTGAATCCGTTTTTTTTTTAAATACATCGAACTCCTGACATTTCACTGTCATTATATTTGTTTGATCTTGATGAAAAATAAACAGTATTGATTGGATGTCCATGCCACTGTGCACTTGTGTTGGCCATCATTTAAATATTTTCATTATATATTTTATTTTTTACAAACAGCATTGAGGTTTATGCTGTTTCTGGTTGTTTTCAATTTAAAAGCAACTTTAACTCGAACTTTAATTGATGTAATTTTGTCATGAATTATACTACAAAATAAATCACATGAAAAGAATTGCAGCAACTTAATGTGTGTGTCTTGTCCTGTCTTACATTACAGTCACATGCATCAAATACCACATTGAAAACTACTTGAACTTCTTGTTTTTCACACACAAAATAGGAGCAAACCTCATGCACAACAAGTGGAGACATTGCATGCTACAAATAAATGCAAGACAAACAACAGCGTATGGTACACTTACCTGCCCACAGAGTACAACACATTGGTAATGTTTGTGTGTACTTGTTTGTGCGTGTGTGTATGTATATGTGTGTGTGTGTGTGTGTGTGTGTGTGTGTGTGTGTGTGTGTGTGTGTGTGTGTATCAGGTGGGTTGTAAGACTCAGCGGAGACAAAATCGATAAGGATGTAAGGCCATGAATGCAAAACAGAAGTGTCCAAAAGATAGAAGGGTTTCCCAGAGTGCAACAGTCAGCATGTCTTTTTACAGCCCCTTTGCATTCATGGTATAATTGTGGCATAAGCAATGTGAGACACTGTAAATCTGAACTTTAAATCTACTTGCTGTAGGTGACAAAACTACCCTGCTGCTCATTCAGTGGATATGAACATGAGCTTAGTATTATTACATACAATTCAGATTTTAAGTTCCAGTGAATTATATAATGGGAAATTACTAGTTACATTTTTCCAAAATGCTAGAGCAGGAGTGTGGCTCTGAGCAGAGGATAGGAAGAGATGATACTAGGATGCCAGAAATTCAGCATGGACATGAAAAATGGCAACTGAATGGTGAAATATTCACACGTTAATTAGTGTCTATAAATAGAAATAGTCGATGAATTTGTGGCATAGAAATGCTGAGTGCTCATCAGCACAAAGGGTTCCGCTTACGAAGTACATTAGGAGCAGAGGGACACACTGATAACAGTGAGAGTGTAAGATTATGATAAACCTGATCCGTCCAGTTTCTATGCAGATTTCCAATGTGAGAAACAGAAGCAGGGAGCAGATGAGGCAAGTGTTTCTGAGGAGGAGATGGATTTGTGGGAGCTGGAAGACTGCCCAGGAGAGGGCGCCCCTCACTCGACGCAGTACAGTAGGGCAGAGCACATGCACACTGACATGAACGCAGAGTCTTAATCACATTCACCAGCAGGATACTAATCTTTTCACGGCTATTACTCTCAAAGTGTCCCCTAATCTTACATGCTCTTCATCATTTCTGACATTCCACTCCTCTTACTCTACCCTCTGTTTCCCCAGGTCTTAACAAAATGTTTCCACTCATGTCTCTGCATAGGCAGACTTAGGCCTGACTCAACACTACTGAACTCACTAATGAGTGTCCTCATTCAATGCTAGTGTTAATGTATTCCATCTGTTTAGCATATGCAAATACAACGTCCCTACATCATCCAATCAGTAGAGAGAAGCAATGCGTATTACAAATGGATCCAATTGCAGCATTTGCATCTACTGACAACACAAACGGTGTTGCCATGGAGACAGGATGCCATGGTTGAAATTATAAATACAGAAACTACTGGGGGCACTGAGTTTGTTAGTCACTGTGTTGCTGAAGTTGTTGTTGACTTGTATTTGAAATGGAGCTGGTGGCTGATGTTGCTGTCAAAACAACATTCACATTCGTACAATGTATACGCACACACACAAACATAATGAACTACGACTACAGCTGGCTCTCTATTCCAGACCAGTGTCCTGGAAAAGTTTCACACATCCATATTCATAAGGTTATTATAAGGTTATTTTAATAAGTGTCCACTCTGTCAGAACACCTTGTTCTAAGACCAGTCGAGAGGTGCACCCATGGGTCCTCCATATTCATGCAGAGATTGCCAGCCACCTTAACTAAAACACACAGCAACTTATCCAGCTGGAAAAAGTACAATTTTGTATTCCAGTATTCCACAAAAACTTGAGTTAACATTTGAAAATCTCCTCACAAACTTTTCTGTAATTGTTTAGACTTGTGAGGCACAAAAAGAGGATTGTACCAAAAAAGCAAGCGCCATCCACCTGGCACACCTCTTAAACAGAGAGACGAATAGAGTGGATTGGCTTACAGAACTTGCTAAAAATAACAGTAAAACTACTGATTTACAGGTTTGTCAAGTTCCTTATCTGCTTAAGTGCAGATGATCTCGCCTATACGCCCCATCAAACATTAATTTCACGCTGAGAGATGCCTCACACTTGTCAGTTTTAACTCGGAGTTCCAAGTTCCAACACCTAAAACTCATCGCCAAGGTTGCTGTGCCCTTGCTCTACTCTTCAGCATGTGTCTCACACCTGGGAAGGGTGTGCAGTTAGTTAGTTTTCTAGTCATGTGTCTGAGAAACACAACATTCTAAGCTAGACGTCAATTTGCAGAACCAAGTGCAAGAAGCAAAAGTGCAGGAGGCAGTTATTACTAAGATGACTAAATGGCCATGAGTCTGACAAATGGGCGAACAACATCGTAGCAGACACGCGTCGGAGAGGAATTGTTGAGGTTTTGTTAGTGGGGTGGATGGTGTGGGAGCACGTGTGCATGCAGTCCCATTGCAGTCGGGAGGTTAGAGAGGTTGAGTCACCAAAAGTAAACGCACAGTGAGGTAGAAGAAGTCCTTATTGTGAGGACTGCGGCCAGGTACCTGAGTATATCTCCCTGCTCTTCAATTTCATCAGCAACCTCTTCACACCTGCAATGATGTTAAGAAGCCTGTCATGATCACAAGTTCGCAACAACTCTCCCCAATTTTTCCCTCCCTCTGACATGTAAGAGAAGAAAATTAGGCCACACAGAGCAACCCATAGAATCTTGGATCCTTTTGAAATGTGTTAATTTTGCTCAAGGTGACATTGCGTAGCAGAAATAAACTGTATAATAAGTATTGCAACAATAAAGGGAGTTTGCGGCCAAATAGTAAGGACGAGGTAAATCAGTTTATGACAAAACTATGCGCAAATCATCAGTCAGAAAGAGTGTATATAGCCAACAGACAAAGTATGAGCTTACACACAAAAACAGGTAGACAGACAAATGTGACCCAACAACTGAGCATCCATTCCCCAGCATCACCACCCACTCATTACTCCCACTGACTGGCTCTCTCGTTCTATCTCACCGCTGTGTGTGACTGGTGTGTTTACTGGAGAGGGGACATCTGCTTGGTCCTTACCTGTGTTCCTGTCTGGTAAGATGCAGCAATGCTTCTGCAGTATGCCTGGCAACACCTTCCAAGAAACAACAAAAGGAGGGGAAAGAGAGGGAGGGGAAGAGACATTAATATCACAGCGGCTCCGAGCAGATAAACAAGGTGGCGCTTAGAGGAAAAGCACTGAGCCTTGCTGTGACCCACAGTCATAAACTAGCAATAGACACTTGTTTCTCACACCATTTGCATCAAAAGGCTCCCATATTTATCTAAGCCCTTTCTCCTGCACTGTGATCTGAGCAATGGAACACTTAATGATGGTCTCAGTGTGGATATGTGTGCGTGGAAGATTCATTTTCAACGGTGTGTCTCTGATTCAGTCTACAAACAGTCAAAGGTGGGCTAAATGGTGTGTGAAGGAAAATATGATGCGTTAACAATCCACTGGGATGGAGCAGCACAGAGATCAAACGTTGCTTGACTGATATGGGGGGAAAAGGTTGGCAATATTATCAGTCATTCTTGTGTGGTCACGTCAACGGGCCAATTCTACAAGCTCTCACTGCTCCATCAGCGGCTTTGCTATGCCAGGAAGTTGTAGCAGCAAATACAACAGCCAATTATTGCACTACACACAAGCCTGAGGTGGTCGCACAAATCAATAATGCAAGCTTACAATCTACTCTGTGAAGAGTTCCCTAAAAATGGAATCGATACAAAGGTGCAGCTTAGCTTCAAATATTTTGCTATGACGACGCGACTTCTGTAAGTGAACATAAGACCGATGACGATAGGAACTAACACAGTATCCTGTTTGAAACAACAGTTTTGTTAAGATTTGCTGTGACACTGAATACCATTATTGATGTTCACAAGGTGCAAATATGCAGAATGTCCTGGTAGAAAGAAGTCCGAGGAGATGCGGAGGTGGCTGAGCAGGTGCTATCAATGCCTCTTTGTCCTTGTGTCTGACTGACAGGCTTACTGTTGTTCAAAATGACTTTCGTAATATAGACAGGCCTCTTCTTTCTCTTCGCTTCATTTGTCCTCGTGATAGTGTTAACATTCCTTTACATTTGCACTTGGAGGTTATCACAGGCTCTTCACATTTATTTTACCTCTCTCTGTGACTGAACAAGACTGATCAGATAAGTGTCCCTTTTAATTAAAGAGAGAAGCATATATAGAAGGTACTTCTTGAAAAGAGAGAGAAGACCAGGAATAAAAGAAAAAATAGAAATGAACCCTAATGGCTCATCTCTGAGGGACATTCAATGAGATATCAACCCACTACATCATTCATACAGGAGGAGGGCTTCAAGCACACATACTCTTACCATCCAGTCTCATTTTCTACTTCACCAGCAGCACATCAAGAGGTAGTCCTGCCATAATAAAAATATTTCATAAAAGCATTTGTCCTTAGACTTTAGTCAACTCAGTTCATGTGCGACCCACAAACTCAGGATGAAGGAACCAATATAAACTCCCTCACTTTACGTTTTTCTATATAAAAGACTAAACAACTTGCGTTCTGTGAGATTTGTTTGTCTCTTAACTGGACAAACTTGATGTAAATCACTCGTATTAGCTTGAATACCATCTGTTCATGCCCCTAAAAACTGCATATAAGCCAATGCTGTGTGGGGGCGGGTTTTATTCACAAAAACGTTACTAAAGATTTATTTTTAAAGACGCTACACAGAGCTTCTTGTGTCGTTCTGGAAATCAGCAGATGAAAAAAAAAAGTTTTGCAGTGTCAGTAGTGGCATCAGAAGACCTGAAACAATAGTTGTAACAGCTGTCAACCACGTGTCATCAGAGACGCACTGTACTGTGACAGACACAGATGTAAAGAGGGAATGGTCTGACATAAAGCAAAAATAACATTTACCTGTATACATATATCATAAATGTATATGAATTATGTCTCATAGAAGTAATGGTTATATCAATTATATTGTGTTTTATTGAATTGTTCAAATAAGTTTATTCATTTAAGGTTAAAGTTATTTCCTTATAATTGTATAGCTCATTTTAAATGTGTGATTGTGTACTCTTGTACTCCCCAGAAGACAGAACTATAGGCTAATATATAAGTTGGGGACTCAAAAGATAAAAATTGCATTTGCTATTATGGTCATCTCAGATGAGAAAAAAATGCAGTACAAAACCACATCCTTGTCTCATCATTTCAGGTGTTTTACAAGTTTGATGAGACATCTTGTTGTTTTCCATCATGGTTCTATGCACTTCATGTAAAGCTCTTATTTGGAAGTTGCTTTGGAAAAAAGTGTCTGCTGAATGCCTAAACGTAATGTAATTTAATGTTTACATAAAAGTACTTTCTGCATGCCCTCTAATCCATGATCTGCAGCAAAATGCTATTCAGAAAAGAAGTGATTAAGAAAGTTGTGTGGTTGATAAAAATAGATATCTTTGCAGAGATGAGAGATACAATGATTGGTTTGTAAAGACTCAAACAGCTGCATAATGTACAGTTATAATTCATGCTGGCTAGCTGGCAAAGGCTTGTTGAAAACAAACTGTCAGGGACACTCTTCGGTGTTTCACACAGAGCTGTCGCTTACCTCTCATTTACGTTTTAAAAGGATTGGAGTCTGAAGGCAAGGCGTCTAATTTCACATGAGAAAATATGTTAGGCATCCGTTTGTTTGTCTTTTTAAGCTTATCTTGGGGATGAGCACAAGAGAGGATTTATGTCACCACGTTTTAACAAGAGCCATTAAGTAAGACACACCTAGACAATCCCATGGACAAATGGAAATACAGAAGCAGTCAAGAAGGCTTGATATTTTGGGGTATTTTAACAGATGTGTTTTCTCACATTATTCATAGATTTAAATAGCTGGTTTCATTCAAACCACATTTTAACCTGGATTTTATTCAAAGAGCAGCCATACTTGTGAATGAGTCTTCAAACTCCATTGAATCATTGAGTTAATAAAAGGCTTCATTTGACAATGTTGTAGCAGTTTACCAACATGCTCTAGCAATCAGACTTGTGGCCATTCCCTTGTAGACTGAGGCTGTAAGAAAAATGATCCAGTGGAGAGACATCATTGAACGCCCCTAAAGTTGATGTTTCCAGTAACTCTCCATGTTATCACCCTGTTACATCTACATTTCTTGTGGCCTATGGGTTGGAAATGCATGAGGTAATAGTACAGACTACAATTTTGGTCATAAGGAAGGCAATACAAATAGGCAAATGCTGATTAAGGATTTTTTCACATTTATTTTCTCTATTTCAGGCTTTTTTGTTCAAAAATGTTATGACACTGAAGATCATTCCCAGATTCCCAATATATGATATGAACCATCAGCAATCAGTAATTTCAATATATATAGTATATCATTGTACACTACAGTGTGGCATTTCATATATCCACTATAGCATCAATGTCAGCCATTTTTTGAATGACTAATCAAATACAAATTAGATGAGCTTCTAGGCTATAACAAGTAGCATATGGAAATTCACTTCTGAAGGGTTGTTTTCTGAGAACAAACAGACAAAATAGATTTATGATGTGTTTTTTTTACAACTTTTTGATTGTTGGTTTAAATATAGTGACATGTCTCATACAAAGCAGGTATTGAGCTACGTGCCTCTTTTCACAGAGACATACTTTACAGTATAAGAGCACTCAAGAGGAACAAACACAACCAACACTGTTAAGGCAGAAGCGGATGAGGAGAGAAGCAACCAAATGCATGGTCATTAGCTGACATGAACAATCAAATGGGCTGACTCAGGTGAGTCACACACCATTTGAGTCCATGAAGAAACTTTTCTCTTTGATATCAGCTTTCTGAAAGTGACCCCAGATAGAAAAGTGCTGATTACTTCCCCCTGCAAGTCCATTTGTCTGGGAGATTGTTTTATCTACTGTTTGATGGAGGCCGCCTCATGAGACAGGAGAGTGAGGATCAGAAATAGCATTTCTGATTTAACTCATGCACACACTGATGCTCCTAAAAGGAAAGTTACGACATCAAAAAGTTCAAGTAAATCAGTCTTTCTTGTTGTTGAACTTCTAATTGTTCTCCAAGTAGTGAGATGTGTGTGAACCCTGTCAGCCTAGTTGTACTAGACTTTGGTGTAAATGCCTCCAAACAAGTCAGGCTCCGATGCACCAGGTTCATGTAATGGCTCCACACATGATCTGAGGCTCGGGGCAACACAGCCCAGTTTGACCATGACAGAGAGCAGTCAACAGGAACCACTCTTGTCCCAGTGCTCACAAAGCAAAATACCTGTCTACATACCGGGCACATAAACACACACACTGACGCAAGCACACACACCCAAACATACAGACTCACTACCTATTTTTACTCAGTATCACTGCTGGGTACAAGCAATTATCACAAGTGGCAGTGTATAATAGGATATCTTGGCGCCTGCTGCTGAGGGCTGGAGTGCAACTCTTGGTGAGCTAATGGAGATCTGAGAGGATGGACGGGAAGTGGAGTCACTCCAATGCATTTCAAAGCTCTTCCTGTCTGCCTTAAGCGCTGTCTGCTCCCTTCTTACCCAGGCAAAGCTCTCAAATGAATGGTGTGCCGATTGAGCGGAAGATTAGGTTTGCACTGACCACTCACCCCAGCAATAGCTAAAAGACATAAGAAACAGAAAGAAAACACAGAAATTGACAAAATATTAGAAACCTCTTTCAACATAATGCAGTCCAATAGTACTATCCTACAAACTAGGGCCTCACAAAGGACCAGAGTTCAATTGATACCTCTCTACCACTGTGTCAGTAACAACTGACAAACTTTCACAGAGCTTTGTGTGCAGGTTTCTCCCTCTGATGTGCAGCATTCATTACATCAAGCATGCCAGTTGGAAAAAACATTGGAAAAAACGATAGACTTTATATAAAGATGGACGCCGCCTCTCCCACTTCCTCCTGCTGTACACGAATTAATCCAAAATATCCCGGATACATCTTGTTCTGGTGACATCATTTGGAGCCAGAGTCTACGCAGTAGTGATCGGCTCGAGGAACTAAAACGCATCATCACACAAACCATGTGAGAGCGTTTATTGGTCGGATGGGTTTGGGGATGTCACACACGATAACAGTTAGCTGGCGACATGCACAATTGACATTGGTTTGTAGTCTGCCAGTAAAACCAAAGAAGAAGAACAAGGTCCTGTGTTGTGAACTAGTGCATATTTGTGTGAGAGAAACATTGCTGGTTCCTTCTCCGGCTAGCTGCTACTCTGAGAAACAGGTTACGGGCTCTGCTGCATCGCAGAATGCAATGAACACCTGGCTACAGGAACCGTTTAGCTCAAACTTGCGAAGTATATCGCATAGTGGGTTCAGATCGAGGTCGGATCACGCTCCCACCACAAACGAACCCATCCAGAGTTCATTTGGAACCGAACTAAGACCACTTCTTCTAAAGGGTCTCGCTGTGGTTGTTTTGGTCCACACTCAGTGCGATTACCGTGTTCACAACAGGATTCGTTTCCAAAAGGTGAAACCCACATAGGTTCACTATAATCGTGGCAAGAGCAGCTACAGCATTTATGTTAAATGTCTTGATCACATTAGGAAGATTAAAGCACTAAGTAATTCTCTGGAGCTTAATCAAATCTCTTAGACCTGTATGATTTGGCTGCCTTGATGTCCTTCTCTAGTGGGCTATTTTATTGAGCTGATATATTCAAGTTCACTGCTCGATTTAAAGGGTCTGGTAAAGATCTGGTTGTAAAAGAGCTGGGCCTTTCGCCAACGGCAACGCTATTAGGATTCATATTCTACAAGGGAGACCTAAACTACACTTGGAGTTATACGGGGTCTTGCACCTGCATTAGTATTACATTTCACATTTTGATTTTGAGTGGTAACACAGTGGGCCTTAAGGGACAATCATTTATAATTCATTTAGACCATGAGAGGATTTTCCTTTGTCTCCAGTCACAGAGTTTCACAGGCATACAGCTGAGAAGTGACATGGGGAGCCAACTTTCAAAGGACAGCTGCTGTTATGATGAAAATGTACTGGTCTGCCTGACATACAGTAAGCAGCCTGGTAAAATCACCATAAATGACGACATTACAACCTGGAATCAACCTACCTGTATTTATGACTTTTCAATTAGAATAGCTTCCAGATAGTATACCAGCTTGCTAATGGACCATGTAATTACTCATATCTGACTTACTGCTATGTGGCAACTATTGCAGTAACAGTAACACTGGGAGTATGCACTGGCTGCCCACCTGCCTGGAAGATCTGTGCCCTCCACAGCACAAACTGTGAATAACTGAGTAGCATTAGTGCAAAGGTATATGCACACACATATTGTATATACAGTGCACACACTTGGCTCTCTAAACTATTACAGATGTAGCGGGGCATTCATCAGGGGATGAATAGAGACGTAAAAAGTGGCAAAATAGAGAGACAGAAGGAGAGCGTAAGAAGGAGGGGGAATATGCATGTGCATGACTGTAAGGTAATAGCAAGTATTGACGTGAGAGAGAAGAAGGAGAAGAAGAATGGGACATGGAGGGAGAATGCAGAAACACGTCTGTCACGATGAGTGGATGAATAAGAAAAGAGCCTGCTGAATGTTTCAACATTTACTTTTAGTCAGACTAGTCCGCACACACACACACACACACACACACACACACACACACACACACACACACACCGCTGCTCCTCTCCCCCTTCAGACCAAAATGACATCACCACGCGTATAAATGTAGCGTTTCAAGTTTTCTGTGCATCTTCAAAGAGATTATGAGAGCGTTATCGTGTCACTGCCAAGAAGGCAGAGTTCACACAAGCTTCCCATTGACAACTCTGTGAGTCTGTTTGTGTGGGCATGTATGTGTGTGTGTGTGTGTGTGTGTGTGTGTGTGTGTGTGTGTGTGTGTGTGTGTGTGTGTGTGTGTGTGTG
>JAVQJL010033882.1:0-37241 GCA_036024295.1 Nannoperca obscura
AGGAAGTCCTGCACGCGGCCCAGCTCTCCGGCCGGGTCGCTGATCAGGCGCTCGCCGCTCACAAACAGGATCTGGTCCATGGGGAAGTACTGCAGCCAGTTGTCCAGGTGTTTTGCGTAGATGCCGATCTGGATGGCGCTCCACGAGGTGTCGATGAGCCCTGTAGTCCTGTTTTTGAAGGTGAGGCTCTCGAATGAGGGAATGTCAGGCTTCTTAGACAGTGTCTGCGTGTAGTCCGAGATAGCCCTGGTGACGGGGTCCCTCACTACCACGATCAGCTTGGTGTCGCGGGACATCGCAGAGATCCTGGCTGGAGCCTCTCTGGTCACAAAGTAGCTGGGGGTTTTCTCCATGGTGATCTGGCCCTCCAGGGTCTTGGGCATCAGCTCCCTGCAGAAAACAAATGAACAAGGAAGGAGGGTATGGTGAAGCAAGGACTTGCATAATGTAATCAGGTTGATGGAGTGTACTGTGCTCTGTAATCAATGACTCACTGAGCCTGTTTAGCCTTATTATAGGGTTTGAAAAACCTATTAGTGCAGGCAGCTCTCCAACAGCAACATGCTCACTCACTCATACAATATCCCACTTAACATTATTCATTCTTATTTTATTTCCTATCATCGTTATTTATTTTATTCTTTTTCTGTTTTATGAACATTTTATTGCTGATTATTATTATTAATTTTATTCTTTTTCATTTTTAAAAACATTTTCCTATTATATATTTATTTTGTGTAGTATTTCATGACTTTATTTTACAGCTATTTTTATTGCTTGTCTTTATCTTTTTTGGTTGTTTTGGTGTGCATTAGTCTCTAAACCCACTTTTAACATCCTATGTTTTGTCAGTTGCTTGTAAAGCACTTTGAATTTCATTTGATTTGTTTTACTAAGTTACTGTAACAATAACTTCTGATTGATTGATTAATAATTTTGAAAGCGAATACATCTGATTAGTCTTACAGTGCATTTTTATTATAAATTAGCTCATCATGTGTGAATTCCATTATCTGACGTGTCTTCCCTCACTGCTGGATTTAATGTTCCAAAGTGGTCAGACAAAATTCAACATCCCTCTTTATACCAAAAAATCTAAACATGCTCAGTCTGCTTTGCTGACTCAGGCATAGCCGTGCCACGGTGAGAGGGTTTGGTTTTGGGGGCTGGCTGTTGGGCTTCACACAGATATGTTACATGCAGACATATAATCATGAGGTATTTGAGAACAAGTAGTTTTGAAGGAAAAGTGAATGCGCTCTGCTCCCTCAGCATTAGGTTTCAGAATTGGTGGCCAACCGCACAGTCTAGATTATGGTGGAGGTGATAAGAGCGGTTTGACGTGGATCACCTTTCCCTCTTTGGCCCCCGCCCCAGGAAGACAACGTGCCTGTGTGATGTACACGGGATCAAATGTGTTTGTGGTGCAGACCGTGAGGGATGGTTCTGCTTCTGATTCAGTCAATCACACGCACTCAAAAGAAAAAAAACTCAAGAGACACACCGACAACCAAAAACAGCAAATAAGCAGATTAAAGCACTCAAGGCAGGAAAAAAAACAAAAGAAGGGCGAGATAACTGAGGGCACTGGTCTATCAGGTGGAACACACTCTCACAGATAAGACTCCTGTTAGCTTGTTGTATGCTGAGCATTGCCTTTGTTGTCAAGGCTAGTGCACTGATACACCATTGTGTAGACAGTACTATTGTAGTCGACCCCAGTCAAATGCTGTGTTAATCCTCCACTGAGAGGAGTAAAAAGACATAGAAACTACAATGTTGGACCCCATTCAGAAGTCAGTAATACTCGATTCTTCCCCAGAGCTTCAGCTATTCCTCAGAAATATACTGTAAAAGCTGGAATCTAGTTCATGTCCATCTCGCTCATGGCTAATTCATGGAACATCGGCTCTGCGCATATTTGTGTGCAAGAAAGAGGGAATAGTGAAAGGGAAGAAAAAAAACCCAGGGTAATGTCAGGTAACCAATAAAATGCCTCGTGGAAATGGTGTTGGCAGATTTGTGTAATCCTAATGCAATGCCAGTGATGTAATTATGATAATATCTTCTTGATTGCTGACACATCAGAGGGGTGAATGGAGTGCGGGCCTGAGCTCATTAATGGGGTATTGAAATCAAACCAGATACAGCATGTGGTTTTAAGCAAGAGCATGACAGATCTTTCCGCCAATAGAGATCTAAATGCAAACAACACGCTATCAGCGCACACACAACTTCAAACTGTTTATACAGCACCTCTTCAATGTCTTCAAGGAATATAAACCAAACATGCTCGACTTTAAACTGCGCGCTATTCGTTACTCTCTCGATGCACAATGGTGATACTGCCTGCAAGCTTTTTGTCATTCCTTGTGCTAACATACAAAAAGAGTCCAGAGCCGACACAGAAGAGGCAAATGGCTTCCCATCTAATCCGATTTCAAAATGACAATGCGGCATGGAGATAGGGAGGAGGCCTGAGTTACAATGTGCATAGTGATAGATTATGCTGATCCAAGCTGAGGGAATCCCTTTTTCTTTTTTTAAATCAAGTGTTGGGGGTTGGAGGAGCGTAAAAACAAGGAGATGGTTGGATAGCGAGGGAGAAAGAAAGTGGTTTGGAAACTCCTAAAAAGAGTCAAATCCGCAAGAAGAGACCCCCCTAATAAAAAATCTCCACCTCTGACTTGGCCTACTCTCTCTGCCAAAGAAGTAAAAAAAAAAAAAAAAGAAGGCAAGAAGAGAGAAAGGGGAACAGAGGAGGGGAATTTTAGTGGGACAAGTAGCTCTTGGAGAAACAATGCCTATTATGCTCT
Organism: Nannoperca obscura; assembly: GCA_036024295.1. Classification (NCBI taxonomy): domain Eukaryota; kingdom Metazoa; phylum Chordata; class Actinopteri; order Centrarchiformes; family Percichthyidae; genus Nannoperca; species Nannoperca obscura. The sequence goes on from JAVQJL010033882.1 coordinate 2,817, forward strand.
TTTTTGATTTATGAGGTGCTGCTTTTAAAGATTCCGTCAGCAAACAGGCAATTCTGTGACACCGGGCGCCTCTTTTTTCCTGCTTTTCTTTGAAAGTGAGCCATTGTCCCTGGGCGGAGGGGTGAGCAGGGCAGTGGTCAGGGCAGAGGGGCGGGGATGGGGGCAGGGGAGAGAGAAGGCGGGTGGAGGAGAAGGAGGGAGGGGAGGGGGTGCTTATCGGGGGCTGAGTGGAGCACTTCTCCGTCCTTCTCAACCTCGAGTGAGAGAAGCCTTTTGGAGAGCTCTTAAGTGGAACGTGTGCCAAAATTGCCCTGCAAACATCACCCTCTCCCCCGTAGATACCAAGGTCTCCGCAGGCTTCTACTGTCTCACATGGGAAACAGTGAAAACTCCAATAACTAACTCCTCCTGGGATGCTAAACTTTTTCTTGCTTACTTGTACTTTCACATGATATATATCTGTGTCCTTTTTTTCTCCTGCATGCTTCTCTGCACCTTGGTCCATTGAGAATATTTCCAAGTTAAAAGGCATGCCAAAAACAGCGATAAGACACAAAGCAGAAGCCTTTGTCACATGACAGCATCAAACAGGGGCCGGCGGAGTGGCCCTTTGGCCTGTGTTTTAAAGAGCTCTCATCCCGGTGGAGATAAACGGCAGGCAGGAAAAGGGTTATTTCTGTCTGATGCTTCTGCCTCCCTCCTGTCATGTTTGATTTGATGATAACGGGCTGCCACTGGGCCGTCAGTGTCACAGCATCCCTGACAAAATGACTAGTTTGCTAACAGACAAAAGGAAAAAGCTATTTGGCATTTGTCTGTCGATTTTCTACTCGATACAAAAGGTTTTCAATTGTCTCACATGTCTGGATGTAGAAAGCATTTGAATCTCAAATTAGGGTTTGTTTATTTGAATACAGACAAATCAGAGGGATTTTGTATCGACCAGTGAAGGGTGGCTTTTCTCTTATGGGCATTTAAACGTAAAGCTGTTTGGTTTCTATGGTTTGAAGCCCTGGAGCGAGTGTTAGCTCCCTGTGGGAGGTAACACCACACACAACAACAGCGTACACTGAACAGTGCTCTAAGTAGCTCTCCGTACATGCTGAATTTACCAAGATAAGAAAATCAACAATTCACTTGTGTGTGCTGAAATCCTGAGTTTTCTTCACATTAAAACACTTCACAGTGTCTTCACCCTGATCTCTTTTCCATTGATCCCCAAGGTTCACCCATGGCAATCAGACCTTGAGGTCCAATAGCAAAGTGACACTTCACAAGTGGGAAGATGGAGAGGGAGGAAATGAGGGAAGAAGGACTGAAAGGGTCCCTTTCTTTTCCAAGGGCCTTCTACCCGAGCCCTTCACATGAACCAGTGTGGAGGACGCACAAGCATTTCAGGAAATACAAAGAAACATCTTTATTCCTCATTTGGTGATAAGGATCTTGAGCACCGCTTGTTTTGTTCACAGTTGAACGTGTTCAAAATGTGATCTTTTAAACTCGCGGAGACAACATAATGTGAACAAAATGCATATATTTCATGAGATCTGATATTGTAAAAAGAAAAGACTATGGAAAGGACGATAGATGATAAATGCAGATATGAATTCAGAGGATGAGTTACTGGTAAATAAAAGCAGTGTTTGGTACCAGCGTTCCCTTTTAAAGCTTTCAGCTCACAGTAGGAGAAGCCTACATGCTATGAAATGGTAGTCAAGTAAGCAACATGCTTATGTAACGCACACTCACAAGGGAAAGAGGGCATGCACGCCTTGGTTGGCTCACTGAATATTTTCAAAGTAGCATTTAAGCACATACAGAAGCCAGACATTTTGAAAAATACTGCACTGTGCCTGGAGTCTGACATTATATTTAACCACAGAGCATGGCTTTGGCTGTAAATTAAAAGAATAGAGAAGATAGTTTATGGTGTAGTCGGCCCGGGCCACTCCGACACAGAGAGGGAGATGAGCCCCGGCTGCAGTCACAGAAGCTTCATCTGGTCTCCCTTTCAAGCACTTGTCCAGGTGTTAGTATGTGGCCACTTAGGGCTTTTTGACAGTTCATTTCCTGGCTGAGAAGAGCCAGAGATCCCTGCTTAAAACTGAGAAGTTGCAGGTGTGTATGCTGAGGGGGGATCTGTCTGTATCTGTATATCTTATATGTATCTGGTTTGTGTGTGTGGGTGCAACAAAGTATGCATATCTTCCCACCTGCGTGTAACCTAATACCCCAAAAGTCGCAGCATGATGAACCCTAAGTGATGCTATGTACAGCTTCATCAGCCTGATCAGAGTCAGTTGTCAGTGCTCCACCCGAGCCGGAGGTTTCAAATTAACAGGCTTCACTGAATAATGGTGTCACTGGAAACTCAGGAAGGTGGCTGAGTGGAAGCCCCTCCGAATCATCTGTCTGCTAAAAGGATTAATAATGCAGGCTGGCCTAGTATCACACACTCAGACCTGGATGACGGGGCCCTGCATGGGATGGTGCATATCATGCAGCTATAAGGAGGAGAGCTGTTTGAAAGCTACATTCCTCCACCAGATTACTGGGGATGCTGTTGTCAGACAGGCCTGTCAGTGTGAACAGAGCTACTGCAGACAACTTTCTATTGTGTAGGTTGCTTGACTAGAGCTAGAGCTACTGTAGAAAGTCCCTACTGCCATACCAACAATAATACACATAGGTAGTGATACACCGCTTTACTTTCTGGCCAGTCACCAAGGAGGATGAGATTTTAGCTGAAATGCTGCAGACTGAGAAATGTTTGGTTCCCAGGTCAGTGCTATCTATCTAAATGTAGTATTCTCAACACTGCCATGTGAGTGTGTCCCCTTTGGAAGTAGTGTTAGGTGTTAATGCTAGTGTTCCTTGCCTTAGGTTGACTGGTCTGGTGGTTCCACCATTACACTTTACAATACCGACTTATTTTTCACAAATTAAACAAAGAATTTGGTTTGGATCGTTGGGTGTGGATCAACGTAGCTACATATCTCTATAAGCTTGTATCGGGTTTCTGATATGTATCGGATCATTTTGACTGATACTACATATGATTTGGGTAATTGCTATAGAGCCTCCAATTATATAGAAAGATGAACAAATCCAGATATAGCCTAAGATCCCAACGCAAGCCAGGGCCTGATTCACTCAAACTAACATTTACAAGCAACGTGCAACACAAGTTTTCTACTTTTCTACACTAGCTTTTCATTTCATACTATTATTTGGTTAAACTGCTCATAGCTCATGGACATGGACAGCTGGAGACAAGGGGTTGTGAATAGGCACTGCTTTGTATACAGGGCCACAAGCCTAAAAGCCTGGGAACCAGTGGCCTAGATTCACAAATGATCTGTGAACTAAAAGATTGGCTTTTTGAGTAGGTTTTGGACATAAAACACAATTGGAATAATTTTAAGCTTTTCCTCAGCAACATCTACTGTGCAGTGGCCAAACTGGTAGGAGACCTCGTCTTCTTGCTCATCGTGATACTTTGACACCCAAAATCTGTGCTGGAGTCCTAATCTAGTTGATAAATGCAGCTCCCAGACCCTTAACTCCATCAAGAAGTTGCACTATGTCAGAGCAGCCTGGGAATCTACTGACCCTCCATGTAACCATAGCAGTTAACCCGACCGACGCAACCCGTCCATCCATCATTTTTCACTGGAATCAGGGAGTCATGCTTCACCAGAGTGCAGCATTTTTGTCGTGGTGTCTCTTACAGCCGGCGTATGTGTGCATGTGTGTGTGTGTCTGTGTGTAAAAGAGTGTTTAGAAGAGGGAGAGTGACACAGAGAATGTGAGTCAATGAGGGAGAAAAGGGCGATAAGGGGAGTTAGGCCTTGCGGTCGCAGACCATCCAAACTGGTTTCGGGCTCAGACCCAGCCGGGTTTTGGAGGAAACACCAAACACTAGTAGAGTAGAATAAATAAATAGAGAACTAACCACCGCATATAATCTCATGGATTACATGTCAGACACCCCAACAGCATATTACCCCAGCCACAGCTTCACATACCCCCCTCTGATATGTTCTGAAAATACTTAAGTGAGGCTGAGAAATTCTACTGTTATACCATTGTGGTCGCCTTGTTATGGGCAACATCGCAGGGGCGTGACAAGCACAAATTATTCAATTCTATAAGTAACTATCATTTTTCCTATTCGGAAAATCTGTTTTTAAGTATATTTGTTGCTATTTGGCACCTTTGAAAAACAACACAGGAATGTGTGGAGCCATAAGGGTTTTTCAGGCCTGGAACCACATCAGCCTGTGGCCATAGACGGCTGCCTGGAATTACCCAGTGCTAATAACCCTGCAGTGAAGCGACGGAGCCCACCATGTGGTATAAATAAAACAGAGTAGTTGGTGAAAGGGATGGTGGATGGTCGAAAGTAGGATTACCTCCTCCCTCCCTCTCATGAATGTTCAACAGCATACAGAAGTGTTGATTTCTTTTTTCTTCTTCTTTGGGCTTTCAAATATGTTGCCAACGATTTTTGGGGGCTCAAAAGAAGTGAAAGATCCTATTGATTTGTTAACACTTAACACAACATCTCACCGCTTTGTTTGACATGCGATACAAGAGTATCACCAGACACCGCCGCAGCGATTAGGCTAGTCATTGTACGAGCCTCAACGCCAAACACACCACAAACTTTCGCCAGCAGACACACGCTCTCTGAAATCCACCACTTGGCGATGTTACTCAGTTTGTTTAGCGCTAGTAATCCTCACTAGTCAGCGTGTTTGCTCTGGGTGTTTGCTGAAGGTGTTAGCTAGCAGCTAGCCACACATTCCACAGCTCCATCAGTATCAGGGTGCGACTGACTGACAGCTCAGAATAAACCGGTGAACCGGCAAAATAAAACAACAACAATGAAGGGCTGCAGAGGAAGACACGGCTTGTGTATGTGAGCGAGTGTGTGTGTGTGTGTGTGTGTGTGAGAGCATGTCTAGGTGCTGTGGTGGTGTGCAGGCAGAATCAGCCATTCTGACTGATTTCCTGACACTTGACAAGAGGCACATGACTCCTTGATCTAGCTACAGCAGAGATGAATAAAAGATGAAACAGACTCGAGAAGAACATACATGCCATCACCCCCAATCCCTAGATGCACGTGCAGTCACACACACACACACACGCGTGCAGAGAGAGAGGGAGAGAGAGAGAGTGAGCTGCTTTGCATCCTGTTTGAATTGGCTGTCATCCGTAACTGCCTGCACACCTTTTTGAAGACAGGTGAACTACAAAGTGTGTGTGCGAGAAAGAGGGGATTTCCTCTCTACTGTATGTCACTCAGTGAGCAGAAACCCATCCATTCTGTGTGTTTGGGCTGTTATTGAGCTTCCATTACTCACACTGCAGCTGTTGCAGGTTAATGATTTACAAATTCCTGAAGACAGCCTGCCTCCCGAGCTAACGTATAATTAGCTAAATTGAGTAACGATAGCACCATTCGTGACAATTAACCTGCTCCTTTCAGAGATGTAAAGAGTGGCAGCAGAAATCCTCAGGCAATCCTACAGTTTTCTTTGGATGCGAGCCTAGATGTTGTCTCCAACAATCTCTCTGATTGCCCTAAAGACAAGATAATTACTGTTCAGAAGAGCAACAGGCATCCTGCTACGAAGTGTTGCCAAAAGCAGACATCGGAGCTAGAAGTTCAGTTTCAGGATTTTGTTATTTCATTCAGGGGGGTGTGTGTGGAGCATGATGACAAATGTTTTACCCCTCCGCTGTATCTCTATCAGTAAGCCTCTTGGTTAGGAGTGAAACAGGATCTGCTCTAACTCTGTGCCAGGAAGACAAGCTATTTTGAAAAGGGAGTAAAGACAAGAAAATGGAGAGCAATAAAAAAAAAGATATTTGAGAAATGCCAGCTTAATACAACATGTAAGCTCTTGGCCGGGAGACTTCAGGGGATGTTTGTTTTCATAAATCTTTTCAACAGCTAAATACGTTGTTTTCTTCTTACTCGATATCCACTTCACTGTTTCCTTGTCAGTGCACATCCAGAGTTAGAACGCAACCACAGAGCTTTGCTGTAAATGAACAATCCTCTAAATTTCTCACATGAGAAATAGAACATCTTTATTCTGATTTGGATCAAATTATATGCACAGAGATAAAAATTATAGGGTACATGTGCCAGATTTCTACTCAATAAGTACAGTAGTTTATGAGAAAACATAAAATACAGGAAGTTCAATAAGGCCCTGTACTCCACAATGTTAAGAGAGCCTGCTAACAAATAGAAGAAAATAAAGGACAAATAAATAATTCTGCTTGTTCCTAAACCCACAACAAACTTTTTGGATATCCTGCTTCTTTTGTGTCTTTGTAAAATGAAGAAGAAGCAGAAATGTAGCAGTGCAGGAGTTTTGCTGCCTCTCAGAGATACAGAGTGCAGTTTCCAGGACTGCCTTCTGATTCTTAACAGTTGAACAAGAGAGAGAAAAACTGCTCTTGGTGGAAAATAATTGGAAGAGAGTTAAGTTTGGCCAGGTTGTCTCGGAGTTGAGCTGAAGTGTTCTTATGAGAGAGCCCAACAGCTCTGGGAGTACGTCTAAATGGAGAGAGTGACTAGTGTCGAGCAGCCGTGGTGCAGGGAGACAACTCAGGGCTTCTAATGAGCTCTGCTCTTTTACTGCCAGGCTAATGGAAACCTCAGGAGACCTCGGTCTCTCTCTTTCTCTCTCTCTCCTGTGTGTGTGTGTGTGTGTGTGTGTCCCTTTCCCAGAGGCTAGCACACTCTCCAGCACCCTAATGGCTACCTCTGGGACTTAATACCTGAGCAAAGTGAAGATTTACAGGTTTACTGTCGTCACTTTCTCCTCTTCCTCCACCTTCTCCTCTACTGCATTTTCTTTTCTTTGGAAAGCAGTGAGGAGTTCCCCCCCGACTAACCTACCTACCTACAGGAGCAACAGCGAATGATTAACAAAACCATATTGGAGGGTTTGTTTCCTCCAGCCTCCAGGGGAACCTTTTTAATGTGCTAAAGAGTGTTTATTTAACAGCAATGAATGACCATTAACTCTGGAGGGAGGATGTCTGGTTCTGTTCTGACATGTGTAACATCCAAATTATCACCTTGTTAAAAAGGGCCTAATTCACACATAGCACAGAGGGAGGGTTTGTACGGCGCGTTCTCCATCCTACGCTTCCTTCCTTTCTCCAATATCACTACATTAGGCTTCTTTATGAGTCTGTTTCATTGTTGTTGACTTCAAGTTGGACTGCAAAAAGGAATGACATACTGTAGCATCAGTCTCAAGTCTTCTGCCAGAGTGAATGAGCACAAACAATAGTCCACATCTTTTGTGTTGTTCTGTTTGCATCGACCGTGTGACTTTGGACAGCGAGTTCCTGTCAGGCTCTGTGGCTTTTATCCTCAGCTCCAGCGGGAGGTTCCTGTCTGTGGCGGCCATATTGTCTTCACTGGTGTGGGTAGCGCTCACTGGACACCCTCAGGAGGTGGAGGGGGAAAGCAGACCAGTGCAGTGCTGCCACTCCCCCCTCCACAGGTCGCCCCTTTCACAATTAACCGGTCATAATTTGGGGATAAAAGCTTTCTTTTCTCTGCAAAAAGACCCCCCCCCCCCCGGTTACTCTCCATTCTCAGATGAGCCATGCCAGCTTAGGCAGTGGGGAGAGAGGGCCTCCGTCCCTCCACACTGACCAAAGGCTTCTCTGGGAGACAGCCACTCGTGGTCACTCGAGGCCCCGCCCAGGATTGGACGAACCGAGCATGACATGTGACACTATTCTAGCACACCAGCAGCACACAGTGCACAGCTGGATGAGGGAGGGATTTGAGGATGATGTTTTGGGGGAGGAGAGTGGGAGGTGCAGAGGGGGAAACAAATAATCCACTCATTTGGGAACACAAGGTGGAAGTTTAGCCAGAGGAACAGTTTCAAACTGCTTGGTTGTATGTTGGCTGCTGCGGCCGAGGATGTGAACCTGCTGTCAGCTGTACGCTTGGCTGGCCCGGGCGCTCATCCCTGAGGAGCCATGGCGTCCCAGGAAACAGGAAACAATCAGGGCGCCAAAGTATCCAATCATTTGACTTCAAGTTTGTCCTCTCTAGAAATGTAACAGGGTTAGAGCCACTTGAAGTTTCAGTGCTCAATGATTCTGTAAAATGCAGAGCTTTTAAACTAAACAAAAATCATCCTGACTAAAAGCTGTGCTGCTGTGCTTTTGTTCTCTGCAAGGAACAGTAGGTTCCAGCAGCTATCTGTAGTTCTGCAGATGGTCAACACACAGACCATGTCAGCAAGCAGACGAGGGTCTGACCCCAGTCAGAGGCCCTTAACCCATCTCTACACATTACCTCCAATCAGGCCTGACCAATCAATACCGGCCATCCCAGAGGAGCCAGGCCATGCTGACATTTGTGTACGCTGTCTGAGTGTTTCTTTCTTTTGTGACTGCAGAGGAAAATGATTTGTGGCTTCGCAGCTGAGCCTGCCACAGCCACACTTTTCTGTACCTGCTGGCTTTCTACGTGTATGCAAACATCAGCACTAGATGTTTTGTGAACAATGATGATTCGATGCCTTTCACTGGAGTTCTATAGAAACCAGGTGGCCTCTTTTTGGTGGCCACTGAGAGGAAGGAAGGAAGGAGGGCGAGGTCAGTGGCAACAGAGAGTGGATGGGTCACCTACATGGAAATAGGAGTACTCCTGTGGTGAGCAGATAAAAGGACGTGCACCCATCCAGAACTGTCCCTGACATGACCAGGAGCTGCAGTCTGACTCTGTGGGGGGGGGGGGCTTTCCAACAGCAGACTTCCACAAGCATCCCAAATCTGATAGCGGAACATGTTTTCTTTTTTAATTTTTAGAGAGCCCCCTTTTCAACAATGGACCAATTGTCATTTTTCGTGTGTGGCGCAATAAGTAGCTTCTACTGACGCTGCTGTCAGTCTGTTTACCTCCGCTGTGTTTTATCACGGACCAGATACAAAGGTTGACCAGGGAGACATCCTGCTCTGGGATGGCGCCGATTCAACCCCACCAGCCTCTCAAACAGCGACTGAAGCCTAACCTTTGATCACAAAGCACATCACACAAGGACTGGAGATCATATAGTTCAGTGTGTGGGCTCCAACTTACATATTGCATTATTATGACAGAACAGTTCACTCAATTCACAACTAGAAGCAAACATTGATTTCTGACACATTCCAGAAAGTACAAAGTTACAATACTACAAACATTACACCACCCTAATAGAACTCATACCACCCATAAGGCCATGAACTGTATAACTCCGCTCGCTCCAACATGTTCCGAGCTCCTTGTTTAATGCTAAAGCCACTCCGAGGGAGGAGCAACAGCGTCAACACTGCCGGGGCCCCGACAGCGAGCTAAGACCAGAGCCCGCGACACGACAGCAAAACCACAGTACAGTAATTATATATCAAAGCCCCTTCATAGCCAATAGGGCTAAATGGAAGATGAAGAGAACGACATGCACCACAGCCTGACAGGACGAGATGAGGGCTGCAGTCAACAAGAGTTAGGAGTAAATAAAATATACCTCTCGTTTATGAAAAGTGGAGCAGCGTGGAAAGACTCAGCTCTGGAGTATATCTGCATGAGTCACAGTTAAAGTGACATAACCCTTCAAACTGTACAAATATAAATAAATAAATATTAGATAACATTGACAATCTTACATACAACTGCTAAGATAAAACTAAAGCTGATTTTAATTTTTAACTTTCAACTTTGGGACTAACCTCACTGCCATTTTATTTTTATTCTACATTTCTTCTTTGGCTTTTTCACAGTTTTAAAACTTTATATTTTGCTGTTTGTGCACTTTGTCTCCTTGTTTTGATATATTGTCTTCTCTGCCTTTTATCCCGATTTCTCTTTGCGTTCTCTTGTAAAGCTCCTTCTAACTTCTGTGTTGAAAAGTGCAAAAATATGTCCCTGCTACGTAACTTTTAATTCCACAAAGTACTTAGAAGCAAATAAAAAATATACACAAGATAACTTTTGTTGTTGCTCAACAAAATGCTCACTGCTGACCCTGGGCTCTATTATATACCATCTACGGGTTATTCATTTTTTTAGGAATTAACTAGCTGAATTTACCATTAATGTATGAAGATACTATCAGATAACACCAGTCAACTTTCACCACAGCACTGCACAGGTGCAAACAGAGAAGGAGTGAACCAGTGTTCACGTTCAGTCACAGTAGCCTGTTGAGCTCCGACACTCTTTCTGTGTGTGTGTGTGTGTGTGTGTGTGTGTTCCTTCGTGCATGACCTCACTGTGAAAATGTGTGCCTCCTGATACAAGGACCCCTCAGTCAAAAGCGTGAATCATTTGTTTGTCTCTGGCACAAATAAAAACTGTCAAAGTACATCAGAATCCACAATAAGACGTGTTACCACCACCTCCATTGATTTTCAAATGTCTCCCTCTCTGCGCTGCTTCCCCACCCGAGTCTTTTCTGCTCCCTCTATGGCCGCATTGACTTGGTGGAATTCCAGCTCTAAATGTGTTTCCATTGGGGGAGGCAAAGATGGTGCAAGCTAGTTACAATAGTGGATCGCAGAGAGATTGTGCAAATGAACAAACAAGGAGAGGTGAATTGCTCAACTGGCGCACACAGAATCTACAACCGCCTCCATGAATGACCCTCACCATGATCAGATCATATTCCCACAGAATATATGTCAATGCCACGCAATTTTGCCTCTGTCTGGAACATTCCAGCGCCCGCTCCAGAGCCATCTCCAGTATCTGCTTCTGATGGGAGACTTCAGCAGTGAACAACGTATGATTTCCTTTTCTTTTCTGAGTCCATCCTCACTCAAGAAATGAATCACTAAAATGTTGTTTTTTTTGCTCCACTACAGGGAAATCCATTTCTTACTGCAGTTATCTCAAGTATGTCATGGCAGAATCCACTGCTCTAAAGCCCAGAGAGACAAACAAGTTCATGGATTTTTGTATGGCACATATGATTTGGAATTGTACACTACTGACGTGTTCAACGCCAAATGAGAAATAAAATGAAGAGTCCCCAGTTGTCCTCTGTGTTTCTGTGTGAGACTGAGCCTTGATTTTTGTTTTGTGGCACCGAAAGAAAAGAAAGCGTGACTGAAAATAAAATGTAGCTGCAGATATTATACTTCCATTCTATCTCAGCAGGAAATACCTTGAGTCGTGACTTCTTTACAGGCCTTGAAAGTATTATATTGCATGGGCTAAGTTTGCAGACAGCAACTTTTCCACAATTCCCACACCAGAAAAATATCAGAATAAATATCAATTCCAAACTCACACCAAAAGATCTGCAGTAAATCTGTGTTTCTATCAAAGCAAGCAGGACACTTTGAACAAATCAAGTTACTGTGTCTTTATTCTGAGAGCTGCCAGCAGCTCGTCACTCGGCTCTTCTGGTTTCATTATGTCGATCATTGTTGGGGCCCCTTCGATGCACATTTGACGCGTAGAATAAAATTCCGTTAATTCAAGCGGCCACGAAATCCTAAAGTGTGTCAGATGAGTTTCTCCTGTTTACAACTTCAGATTAAACTTTGTGAATTAATTACATGACATGCAGATTATCCGCAAAAACGCAGAAAAGAATTAGCGAATTTATAGTGGAATTCCAATAGCCTATCAATACATTGATTTGGCCATCGGCAATGTATTAGCCATAATGTCACCCTGTTTAATTGTGCATAAAATAAAGAAAGGTGATCCAGCAGTGTCTTCATTCGGATGGAATTACAAACTAAAAACTGATGACATTTAAAACACATTTTTACATTTCGTTTTCTTTTATTAGCTAAAGGACTTCCACTCGACAGGCCCTGAGCTCCTTATATTAAATCTTTGTGATGGAAATGTCACGGAGAGTGTTAGTTTTGTTGACCTCTGAAGACGTTAAAGGGTTTTGTTCGACGCAGGATCCTCACTTTGTCTTGCAGATGGCTGTTTTCTTGCAGCGCAGGCTTTAGGCCCGTGGAGCCCATTGACATGAGACCCCGCAGGTCTGTTAACACTATTAAATACCCAACAAGACTAAACCACTATAATATTCTCTCTTTTCTTTTAAATTCTCAAAAATGTTCTAACAAGCCAATACAAAGTTAGGAGAATGTCAAATAATTGGATCTTGTCACGTGGTGACGTTAAGCCTTAAAACGTCAGGTCCCACAGTAACAGTGCTGATCTGCTGAGATCAGTACAACGCGACTTCACCGCCGGCAGCCACGTAAATCACGTCGCATTTATTTTGAATAATCAACAACAACAACTAAACAGAAAACCGACTCATTTCAAGTTTCAACCCGACAGAAAAGCCCGAAGGTGCAATGTTGCTCTGCGTCCAACAGAGATCACTGCACATCGCCGAACAGACCAGGCCTGCTCCAGCAGGCGCGCACACACACACACACACACACACACACACACACTCACAATAAAACGAGTCTGCAATCAAACCCAACAATTAACACATTTCATTAATAAGGAATAATCAGTCCGAGCCAGCAGCACGAGGAGCAAATGGACATAAAACAAAGCACCTCGCGTTCCAACCAAAGTGTTAGAAAGAATTCAGCTGCGTGGCTTCAGTTTAGAATAAACTCTGAACCTGCTTAATAATTATGATCATGAAAGAAGCATCTGAATGAGTGAGGCTCTACTTTTATGAAGCCCAAAAGAGAATCCGCGTAAACCAGTTTGGAGTTGATCCGCTGGTTAGGCTGTGTTGGTGTTATAGGGGAATAAAAAAAAACATAGAATTCTCCGTAACGACAAAACACCAGAATGCGTTTAATAAAACTCGTATTGATCCATATCAGTGTTAACTGTTTAGCAGCGCTGCACTGTCAACCCCCCTTTAAATCTAGTTTATGAATAATTGAATATAATAATCTCAAATGTCCCACATACATACATTTTCTAGACATATTTAGTCATCATCAAACTTGGCAGGCTAGAAGCACGTGAACGTACCTGTACCACTCCAGTCCGTTGTCATAGTTGCGGTCGAAGAAGTGCGGCTCCGCTCCCACGGCTCTGATGTCTGGATGAACCCGGAGAAACTCCAGCAGAGCCCGGGTCCCTCCTTTCTTCACCCCGATGATGATCGCCTGCGGCAGCTTCTTGCTCCCGGAGCCGTTGGAGAAGCTGGACATGGCGCTCGGCTCCGGGGCTCTCTGCTGCTCGCCCCGCATCTGGTCCCAGTCGTCGGCTCTGTCCGTGTCCAGCTCGTTATTGAGCAGGTCTCTGGACGCGGCGGTCCTGATGGACGGCTCCTCGTAGTCGCTCTCTACGTCCTCCCACGGCTGCGGCTTGGCCAGCAGTCTGGACACCAGGTCCGTCCTGCTGCTGTCTGTCCTCATGCCCGCCGAGCCGGTCTCCTTGCCCCGGTAACTGTCCACCACCAAACTTGGCACGGTGGAGCAGTAGCCCACGCAGGAGTACAGCATGTAAACCCAGATGAAAAACATGATGCTGAGCAGTATGAGTTTCTTCTTCACGGGGCTGGACCAGAGGGCACACAGGCTGTGACTAACCAGGCTATATTCCATAAGCCTTTCGGGTGAAACTCATATCCCAGCGGCGCATATTGCCCAACTCAGTCCCGGTGGCACCGCGGCAATCCTCGCAAGATGACGCTCATGCTCACGTAACACTAAAAATAAATACAAGTTACAAATAACAACAAAACAACGGATGTGAATAGAATGGAAGAGAGTGATCTGTCCAGGAGAGAGACGACATGGAGGCTTGTTTTCATCACAGCTGTGGAGAAAATATGGACAAGTGTTGAGCTGCGTCGGGCGCGCGGCGCTGCGGCTCCGGGATCATCTCAGGTTTGTTCAACTGCTGGTGGAGCACGAGACCTTATACAGACACACGCGGGAGAGTGACAGCGGCCGCGGCCAGTAGCTGCCGCGTGTTGACGGAAGCGGACCAATCAGAGGGAGCCGCGGGCGGTCCCAACCGTGGGAGCCTCGGTGTGGAGATGAAGCGTGCGCGCGGGACTGTGCTGAGAGTTTGGGAAACTTTCTGGTGAGCGTCGAGTCCAATTAAGTCTCGTTCGTCGTGTTCCGGTACACGCGGACTGTTCGCAGGAGTTCAGAAGACGTGAATGTGTCCTGGCGTTTGTTGTGACACGGTTCACGCACTGCAGTCCTTTAGTGCCAGCTTTCTGTCCTGCAACAAACAAAATAAACCCCCGCTTTCATTACGAGCGTCGGAAATAAAGCAAGACGTTGGGAAAAAATAATATCACGAGGCCTCAATAATCACTTAACGTGTTGACACAGACTTCGACAAATGAGATCGTTTGACTTTCCTTCTGACACTGAGTGAGACGTAATGGAGGTCACATGTTGTCAGTCCCTGGATTCATTCATTACACAGAGAAAAGAGGTTTAAATTATATAATCAATTATATAATCACTCATTTAATTTTCTGCACAATCTGAAAAACAATTAGACTATTATAATAATGTACGCATAGGCTATGATTTATAACATTTATGAAAAAAGAACTATACACAAGAACTGCTTATAATGCATTTTTATGTTGCTTGTTTTCTTCCCGTGACTTAATTGAATGCTTTACGCATTATAGTCACTTTCTTTACAGCAGATTATTACGCTACAGCATACAATACATCTCTAAAATAAAGCCGAGCTCACTCATTCAGCAGGTTAAATCCGTTGCCGTGCCCTTGTGGACAAATCTCTACTTCTTTTAATATTATAATTATTATTGAAAGTAATACTTTTTTTTAACATTACCTGATTTGTGACATAAGGGGTCTAATAAACTTGAGAAGTATCTTTAGGCAGCAAATTAGCAGACAAAGAGAATTAATTAACAGCCTACATTAATTAATAATTAATAGATGTTTTTCTTTCTTCGAAAGACTTTAATCTTAGCAGAGAGAGTCTGAATAATAATGTAAAACTCTACCCGATGGATCAAAATGAATCAAAATCCTGTATATATATTTTTGTCTTTTACATAATTCAGTCATCTTCCAAACGCAGCCGCACACACGTTTTAACTATCTGCGGCCGACCTTTTGAAGAAGAAGCTCAACGTGTGGAATGTGCACTTCATTTCCAATTCAGAGAGAGAAAGAAGAAGAAGAAGAAGAAGAAGAAGAAAAGAAAAAGAAACTTGCAGCGAGTATTTTTCAGCTGAGACTGAAGATGAGTCCAAACAGATCTGTAATTGAAACTGGAACAGAACCGCTAACACTTAGATGTGTTTTTATTGTATATACATGAACGGGGTTTTCTACTTTCGGCGGCAATTGACGTGTTTAAAGTCACGCAGAAATACCAGCCTGAGTCATTGTAAAAACACTCAGAGAACACCAGACCATGTGATCGAACGCGCGGACAAAATCTCATGTAAAAAAAATCTGTATTTTAAATAGATTTGTCTTTTTATGTGTCGTAAAAATGTGTATTTTCCTCATGAAACGTCAGCAGAAGGAAGACCTGTTGCTTGTGTTCATGGTGTCCAACAGCGAGTTTAAAGTATATTTCTTCCTTTTACTCGAATATTCCCACAGGGACTTAAAGGGATTGTTTTCCAGTGCTGGGTGTATTTTGCTTCAGGATCACTGCAGCTCTTTGGATCCTATTTTGCAACAACCAACTTTTGAAGAGAGGCCAGAGGTCGTCCGTCATCCTGGGATTTCATTGCCTGGTTTGAAGAATCCTGGAATCCGAGCTGCTGTACAGTATTTCCCCCTCTGATGTGTGGATATTAAAGCTGCAGCACTGGGGTCAACTGCAGATTGCTGTTTGGGGACCCTGTCCTGTTTACAGATGCATATTTTGCTCTTCCGTTTGTTGACTTAGAGTTAAACCTCAGACTCCTACTGAACTGCAAAAAAAATGGATGATTTAATAAAGAGAGAAACCTCTGTGTGTGTGTGTGTGTGTGTGTGTGCATCCAAAGAAGTGAAATAGGAGAGAGCAGTGTAAAATGTTTTCTTATGAAATAAATACATACTTTTTGAAATGTACGTTTCTACATGAACAAATGTGATCAATCTAAAGTAGACAGCTCTTTTATGGAACAAGACCTCATGGTCTCCCTGCATGATTTATGCCAAGTCACTAAAATACTAACAAATCACCTCTAGACATCTTTTAAAATATATACACAATACTCTGTATATGTGTATAGAATAACAATTTGTGTTTGACATCTTGATCCCAGAAAAAAGTCTATTTACCTCATTAAATATTCTTAAAATGACATCTACTCCTTCTCCTTCTCTGAAAAAAACTATTATATATATGCAAATCTTAATTTTTTTTCAAAAACCTAATTACAGGCTGAGAAGTCACTTCTCAGTGAATGTGCAGTGGAGTGGCATTTGGATCCATGAACGGCTGCCAAACTAGTTGTGATTGTGTATAAATTATTTAAGGTGAAACTTTCCCCAGAGTGATGTACATGTACATTGTTCTGCACAAATAACCCCAAACATCAAAAGTTAAGAAAAATATTTTTTTTATTTTAAAAATCCCCACTTGTTAGTTTGAGTAATATTCATCCAGTTTTTGACACTTCCATGTGTAAATCTGAGGATGAACTTGCCCAAGACTTTTTAGAATAATGCAAATTTCAAAGGGTGGATTTACCTTTCATCAGATGAGCAGCTCAGCTCTTGTATCATTCTGAGGAATGCTTAATAAATCAAGCAACAGCTATAGGCCTAATGCTGAATACTAAATGTAATTCACATGTTCAACCATCAGCATCAGAAGTACAAGGAACTTCAAAAAGGGAATAACTCCAGAAATGTTCTCCCGGCTGACAGGACAAGACTTCACCAGTCGCTCCACCTCCACACGGCATCACGCTGAGCCCTGGAGGTCGGCTACGGCATTCAGTCTCCACACAGGTTGGGTGTGTGTATTTGTGCGTTTTCGCCCCACTTCTCTCCCAACTGTAACAGCTGGCTCGATCGCTCCCCCTTCACCCTCTCTTGATATGAAACTCTGTATCCGGTCAGACACTTTACGAGGATGTCGAGCCGTTTCAGGTCTCCCGGCCTTGGCTAAATCCCACAGTCCCCTTTTATGGAGGGAGGATGGCAGGCGAAGGGAAGGGGGCCGCTTGTTTCTCCGAGTGCGGTGATGGAAATGTAACCAAATACCAAAACTAGGGGTAAAGGGCGGAAGGGGAGCACATGTTGACTGACAGGTGCAGAGGTGGCCTGCTAAATAGAGCTCATTGGAGGGACTGTGATTATGCTTAGAGCAAGTATATCCACTAAGGCTAGAACTGAAACTTAAATCCATATATTATGTGGACGCTGAGTCAGCAGCATCTAACGAGGCATGGTAGCGCTTGGTGGGTGTGATTGATAAGGGTGAGGGGCTTCAGGTAGGGAACCATTCAAGCACTATTTAGAACTCTGAAGCAGCGAACGGGTAAATGATGACACAAAAGAGCAGTTACAGTATGACATGTTTATTGTTGTTTCTCTGTGCAGATGAACCATGTTGAATTAAAGCAAAAATGAATGAAGACCAATCAGTGCGTTTGCTGAGTAGCAAAATGCAACGAGGCTTAGTAACTGTCAGGTAACAAGGGCTCTGGTGAAAGACAACAACTGACAGATAGAGTGCAGCGTCGTAGCTGCTTCAGTTTATACATCTGTCCTGTTTTCATACCAAAGGGAATCTGTTGATACCATGATGCCTTTATGTCCATTGCATATCCTGCTCTCTGTACTATGACATGAGTAATCTTCATCCCTGTGTGGATCCATAGGAGCAACTGGATAAAAGATCATTTAACAGTCATGTACAACATGGAGAGGAACTGGTGGGCCCCTATTTAAATAAATACAGAATATATACAGCACACACATCGAAATGATTACAACCTGGTGTAAGAATTCAGCATGTTTCTGTAAATTAGCTATTTTGATCCAAATCATTTCCAGCGCATTTCCTGATCTGTATTGAGCACCGCTGGCTTAACTTAAACACACTTAGTCCATCACACAGCCCCCTCCGTGCACAACAAGTGGTTAAGTAAGACACTGAGGGAGGATCTCAGTTAAAATAGGCATCTCAGAGGTCTTAGAAGTGTTGGGGCATTTCTGAAAGTGGTTAGCTTTGCATTGTGAGGGATAAAGGAGCTGGAGGTAGAGCTGCATCCTCCTGATCTCGGCGAGGCTTCTTGCAAGTGAGCGCCAGCAGCAGAAGCATGGGCAGGTGCCACAGGCTGCAGAAGAACAGCTTGCGGGCGCTACTGCGGTCTCCCTTGCGGTAGAAGCGGAAGGCCAGGTAGCTGATGTACATGTTGATGGGCAGGGAGATGACGGGGAAGGTCCAGGTGGTAACGTCCAGCACGGGCGCCAACGTCGAAAGGCCGATCAGGCCCACGCTGTGGCGCAGGGCCACCCGCTTGCACATGCCAGGGTGGGTGACGGACATCATGCGGTAGCCGCCGCGGGAGTAGTCCTCCCTCAAGTTCCAGCTGAGGGCGTTGAAGTGAGGGAACTGCCAGCTGTACAGGAAAGCACCCAGCAACAAGGCACCTGGGGGTGAGACAGAGGGAGAGACTGGACAGTTAAAAATGTTCATATCTTTAACACAAAACAAACGCCTCGATACAAAACGTAGTTTTTCTAAAAGTACAGTATTTACAATAGTGTTTTGGTCTTTGCAAAAACAAGCTTGAGTCTCATTGAGACCTCTGTGCTTCTCCTGATGGAGTGATGCTTGACTTCATGACGAAAGGCAGGTTTTGGGACAAAGACTAAGTCCATACTTACAGCAGTGTTGTAACTTAATATTTTTCCCTAAGAGATATTAAGTTAAATTAATTATGTGTACAGACTGACATTCTGTGTGAGGGTCATGTTCACTGCAAATACTAATGCGAGTGCAACAGAGCTGCTAACAGGTTTTCTTGCTTTGAGTTGGAGCTGCAATAATTAGTCAAGTAATCAATTGAAAGAAAATCAATTCCTATTTTCATAAATTATTCATTGTTTCTGTCAGTTTTCAAGCAAAACATCCAACACTTGCTGCTTCCAGCCTCTTACATGTGACATGAATGACATCTAAGATCTGGTATGTAACGTGTGGCGAGGCTTTGGTACGATACTGTGCTGGTAACAGTGTCCTCTGCTTTCAGGGGACATTTTCAGAACACTGACTATATAGATGTATTATGGGCTTAATCATTTGATAACACACAGTTCATTCAGAAGTTCATCTCACTACGGGCTAGATTGCTTTTCTAAGCTTTCATGAACAGGATGAGTTACCATGGAATCTTAAAATTGAATGTTACAGAACTGCTTTCATTTTTCATACCAATAAAAGCCAATAAATCCATTAAACATTTGGTTGAAAGAGCCGACTTGATATTTGCAGCATAAATAAAAACTGGTGTGAGCGCTTCGAAGGGATATGACAGAACCACCAAACGAGCTCAATAAGCCCCTCCGTCTCGGTCTCTTCACTAATTTAACATTACTTCATTTGTCCAAAGCGACTTACAATAAAGCACAAACTGCACGGGAACAAGAGCTGCAGGGATTCAGGGCCATATGTAAAGAGAGCTTCATGTGGTGTGAGATCGGACCTGGTCAGAGAGGTCCTGGTGAACGCAGCCAACAACTACCAGCTAGCTAACGAAACAGCAGGAGTGCAGGAACCCAGCAGTGTGCCTTAACTAGGGCTGCAACTAACACTTATTTTAAATATGGATTGATCTGCCAATAATCTATTGCTTAGATGATTAACTGATTAATCATTTAGTCTATAAAATGACTTTAAATGACCAACCAACCAACCGTCCAAAACCCAGAGATATTCAATATTCACCTCAATTGATTGAAATATTGTTAAAATTCCAATATGACCAAGTGCAATATCCAAATGACAAGAGATGCAGTGTTCAAATGTGACAACGCAGCATTCTAAATGGAGCACTGTGATGCTGCAGAGACTACAGGTCAGATTCTCCAGACAGATGGCAACGTGCTGGTCAGGACCAGATCATCATCACTTTTACACTCAATGAAGAAAGGATTTTCTCACTAAGTCTAGAATAGAAGACAACAAGCACGTCTAAGAAACGTCATGGTCAAAAAATGACTTCAATGATGAATCAATCACCAAAAATTGTGGTTGGTGAATTTTCTATCAACTGACTTTTAGTTTTAGCTCTACATTAATCAGAGCCTCAGACTTGTGATCTAATGAAGATAAACTGACTTACAGCGATGGATATGATACTGGACTGTGATCTCGACCCTCTGAACAGTCACCACGCAGCTTTTTACTTCATATAACAAACGTTTAGGAAGACTTTTACTGCTGAAAATCAATACTTATCAATGTCTCCAGCAAAAAAACTGAAACAAACCGATTGACACGACTATATGAACTTTACACATTGCAGCTGCTCTTTGTCCTACACACTGTCTGCAGACAGGAAGTACCAGATCAGTTCACGACAACATGTTGGGCTTGTACCTCATCACATTTGAAAGATGAAAAGAAAAAAAAAAGAAAAAAGTGAGACCTGAAATCAAACGGATTATGATCGTGTAGTTAAATGTGGCTGACTGTGTGCACTAAGGCTGCAACCGATGATTATATCAGTATCAATTAACCTTTGGTGAAACCCCGAACCCACAGATCTATAATTCACACATAAAAACAGAGAGAAGCAGAAAATCCACCCATTTCAGGAGCTGGATTCAATGAAATGTTTGGCATCTGTGTTTGAGAACTGGAGTTAAAGATGCCAACTGACTCATTTTCTCTCAGCTGAGTTAACGTTGGAGCAAGTATCTACGCTAATACCACGTATGTCCGCTGGGCAAGTCGTACCTGGCTCCAGACAACCTGTGGCAGCCGTCCAGCCCATGACAGGAGGGATCGCACCCACCACTGCACCCAGCCAGGTGTTGCTGATGCTGAGCCTCTTGAGGGGCGTGTAGCAGCAGGTGTACAGAAAGATGTTGAGGGCGCCCAAGAAGCCCGTCAAGGGGTTTACGGCCAGCGTGAGCAGAGCGATCCCGGGAACTCCACAGGCCAGAGCGAAGGACACTGCATGGAGGGGACTGATATAAGGAAGGGACAGAGAAGAAAAGAACAACAGGGAGAGAAAATGAGAATCAGCTAAATCAAAATATATACAAAGGCAAATTTAAAAAAGAAGATAAAATGGCAAGTTACAATACACAGATTCAGGCTCAAACAAAAGCCCAGCACCGCCATGGGAACTATGGGATGATAATGTTTTGTGTATTACGAGACTCCAGATAAGACTATGATAGCTCCACATGTTCCACACACACACACACACACAAACACACACAAAGACCCATGGGGGCCACACAATGACAGCCGCAGCCGTGCATGGCTGAGTCTCAAAACAGGAGGCTTAGAGGAAGCTCATCTGATACGAGTTTGTCAGGAATAAAAGTAGCCCTGCAAGATGAAGAGCATGTGCACACGCCAGAGATCAAAACTAGCCGAAGAAAACCACTGCGGCACAGGCTTTTAGCCGGATGAAGACTTCCTCCTCCTCCTCCTCCTCCCCTCATCTTTTATTGAAAGCAGCTAAGGCAAGGTCTGGTTCAAATTCACCAGTAAATGCTCCATAAATTAAAGAGAGAGTAGATTAACATCTTGACCAAACGCAGGCCTTCTCTTCAAAAAGCAAACAGGGCTTTTATTTTGGTGGTGTGGCCGAGCAGGGAGAGCGGTGCATTAATGTGATTAGTGGTGTTATGTCTGTTTTATGTGGGCTGAGGTGGGGCCGCGCAGGCTGGCTGTGTGCTGTCGACAGTCTGGATGTGGGCTGGCTCTGTGGGGGTCAGGGAGGGAGTGCGTAACATGGCCTGAGGTGGTGTACTGTCCTCCGTCAGGTGAGTAATGTCACTGCAGGTCTGGTTAGACCACAATCAAGGCTTGAGATCCAAATATAAAACACGAGGGATTTACCCATTAGGTTAAAGAAACAGGAAGATTCTATTTAAAACTTCAAAAAGTCAAACGTTCAATACACTGTGGAAAGTCTTGCCTAAAACTATAAATGATTAAAAGCTACAAAGACCAGACATCGCAAACAAAAGGACTATTTTCACAAAGATGCAGATTTCTTTTTGTATGGACAGTCAGTAAGGAAACCACTGAACAGAAAAACTGAAAACGTTCTTGTTGAACTGAAACAGAAACGGACAGCTTGCCTTTCTAATTTATGCTGCAAATTGTGTTGAAAAAGCAATTTGAGCTGGATAAAATGGGTTATTAAATAAAAACCTGTTTTCTCTCCTGCTTTGTGATTTTTCTAAAAATGAAACCTGATTAAAATAATAATAATACATTTTCTGTTGCCATTTCTGTTTTATTTGACAGCGCAGTTGAGAGACAGAAGGAAGGCAGGGGAGAGAGGGACAGTGTGGTACGGACTCATGAGCTGCTGGACAGCACCTGAAATCTAATTCTTCACAAAAGCAATTCCACTGTTAGATAATGTTGAAAGCTCTGGGAAAAGCTAGTAAATGGACCTCGAGTTAAGATTCTCTATTAAAACACTATTAAAGACTTTATAAAAAGGCAAATGATTCAGTTCAGTTTTATTTATATAGCGCCATATCAAAGTGATCTCAGGGCACTTTTTCATTTAGAGCAGCTCAAGATATATATATAAATTTTATATATTATATATATTATATAGTATATATTATATACTGTGTGATTTTATCTTCAAACTGTCAACGCCAACAGTCGTACTTCAAATCAACAACTGCAATGTGTATCTCCGTCTTTCAGAGACTCGAGCTCATCCACTGACACATCACATGTGGAAGCCTCAAGCTCTGCAAACCACAACAAAGGACGGCGACTGTCCACATTTCACAGAAGAACAATAAAAGGTGGGAAAGACGATCTGACATAAGATGACAAAGTATTTCCGATGCTGACATCATACTGGGCAGACGGACTGCTGCAGTGAGACAGATGTAGTGGAGGGGCGTCATTTAGCTTATACAAAGCCTTATCCTGAGGACAACATGGAGAATGTATAAAATGTGGTATTCTGATGGCTTGTTTGACAGGACAGTCCAGCCTCCCATCTGCTCGCCGTCTCTACATAAGATTGTATGTGTGAGAGAAAAGGAGGGAGGGTTTCTAGGCGTCTCAGAGACAGACAGACAGACACACCTCCTCTTGTCAGGGACGAGCTAAAAGCCAGTGAGAAGAGGCTGTTTAGACAGCGAGAGAACATCTTCAATCACCAGCTCAACAGCACCAGAGTCTACTTTTAAACAGTGTGTCAAGGCAGAATTCCTGAACCTGGGATGAGAAAGCTCTGGGTCAAGGTCCAGCTAGGGTACCAACAGGATGTTCAGCCTTAAGTGACTCTGTTGCTGGTATATATTAGAAAGCAAAAGAGGTTGCTGGCTGCATGTGGAAGGCATCTCATCCTCTCATGTCAACAGGTTGTTTGCTTTTGTTCTTCTTGAATAAAACGAAAGGGGAGGCGGGGAGCTTTTCCTGTAGGAGGGAAATGCAAAGGAGGCAGTTTCCTGTCAAGGACAAAGGGTGAAAAGGACATGTGGTTGGTTTGTGTTTTTTTGGGTTCACGCATCAGTGCTTAAAGGTCGCAGTGTCCCAGAGGGGCAGGTAAAGACGAGCATATCCAGTCACTGAGTCAGATTTGTAGGAGCGTGGTGATGCACGTAGTTCACTGAGCACAGATGCAGAGGTTATCTGGCATCTAAACAGTGGAGGTAGCAAAGTAAACTACACCCTAACCTCCAGCTTGTCTCTCGTCCTCCCAACCTGGTAACCAGCTCGCATCACACCTGAACTACAGAAGGTAGTTACTGAGCGCTGTAATAACTCAATAACTAGAAGTGGAAAAAAAGGGAGTAAATCAACATGGGATGTGTGCTCTGTGCTACGGTTTTATTGAGGGCGTGTTCGTCATTTCACCTTGCTAAGCAGGTGGAATCAATCTTGCCAGTCACCACGTTATACACCTATGGCCAAACCAGTTATTCTGACTAATCAGGGTCCTACTGGCAGCTACGAGTTTGCTTTAGGTGTGAAGACTGCAACTATTCATCCAAAAACAACAACGGTGGCTAGCTAAATAAACAAACAAACAGTTCTATGAGAACTGGAGAGTATTGAAAGAAGAGCAAAGAACGACAGAATATGATGGAATGATGTTTTCACTCTTCTCCCGACTGGCTTCGGCTCTCCTACTGTGTCATATGGTTTGCTGATCTGATTGGTTGAAGTTAGCCAGTGACATATTCTTCATCCAATCACCTGCCAAGTATCTTTCGATAGTGCCTACCCATTTCTAAACAGTTTCCAAGGACAACTTCTCAGATGGTTCTGTGTAACAAACCATCTGGCATCAGGTTAGTCTTCTTTAGAATATTGCCAACAAATACACATGTGCTTTAACATCACAAGCTGTGAGGTCATCGAAAAATGTCCCTCTGTCATTTGTCGAGTCTGAATTGTACAAAAGACAAGTAGGGAGGCTCGGTAGCTGTCATGAAGCGCTGAACTGAACCCAACTCACACTGAGCTGCTGCATCTCCCTCCTCCAGTACACAATACAGTTATTAACATAATAAAAAGTTCAGATGGGGCTGCCAAACTGTTCATACAGCAGATCCTGAGATAAATGCTGTTAAGCACAAGACAGAAAAGTGTACCTGATTTGTCCTCTGACGAGTGGACGGTTCTTTGTGCGGTTCATGTTGGAGTCGAAGGGCACCTCAAAGTACTGTGGAGACAGAACGACAAGTGGGTTAATGCAGGACACACACAAACATGTTTTTGTCTATTCACAATATATCATGAAGTACTGCAGGCAGCGGTGAAGGTTGGGCTGAGACACAGCACAGCAGACTAACAAAGGTTTATATTTAATAATCATTCTGTGAATGGAAAAACAGATTTTGTATTTTTCTCTGCCTGCGTGCTCTCTGGTGTTGGCTGTGCCAACGTTCACAGAAATGTAAATCAACTTGGTACATTTATGAAGGACCACAGGACTTCCAACATGGCTGCCTCTGAGTCTTTCTTTGCAACATCTGGAGAGAAACAATGTGAGGGGATGGCCATAGCCAATCTCTGAACCAACAGCTCACCCTGCAATAGTATATGGACTGGAGGTGGAGGGTGGAGGCAGTGAGTTCGGAGGTGGTGGCGGTGGGTGGAAGGGGGGGGGGGGGGTTCTGGGATACAACAATGTGAAAAACTACTTATAATCCTGTTTTATTATCTGCTCTGGAGGAGTATGCTTCAAAGTGCTCCCATGAGATTGGCAATGTGTGACTAAAATGCAAACACATGGGGTGCTTAAACGCAGGAACTGGCTAATCTGTGTGTGTGTGTGTGTGTGTGTGTGTGTGTATAAGTGAGCTAATGCACATAGATGTGTGTATTTGTTTGCCTGCATAAGAGCCTTTGACTAATGAAAAAAACAGATAAAGCACTTAGACTACGGAATATCAAGATCCATCTCTTCTGATGATATACAGTTCACATAAAATATCTAATAATCAGATAATCCACTTTCCTCTTCTTAAACCCCCGTTTCCAGATTTACTGCATCCATGACATCGGAAAGCCACCATATTATGAAAAAAAAAACTTCTGGTGGAAGGCATTGCATTGCATTTCGTATAGATAGTTTTTTTTGAAGAACATTAGGGAGTGGGCTGAGCCATTAAGGTTTGATGCACAAGATGTCTCACAATACTCGACCGGGACTTGGAGTCAAAAAACAAAGCACCAACGAAGAGATCAAACATGTCTGACAACAATTTGGCTTTCTTAGATGAGGTTTGGAGTTTGGAAAGAACACTGAACAGACTTCTCAGAGCAGAGGGGTCAACAATACTGCTCAGTGACCCAGTGCAGCTACCTTTTAGCCAAAGTGCAGTTGTCTACTATTTTGTACTATTTTAAAGACAACCATTTGCATCAGTCATAAGAGAAACAGAGCCTACAACTGTTATCTCCATATTTGGCTCTAGTTAGCTGAAATAGCAGCGACACTAAAACCCTTCAAGCACACAAAAGATGGTGGAATGAGCTTTCTTTCTCCATATGCGCCAAAGAAAATCTCCTGCTTCCCTTTTCCATCGTTGGTTCAGTTGTAGTGGAGCGCTAGCTAGCTAGCTGGGTCTGCCTGGACTGGGCCGGGACAGCTGTGTATGCGGCTGTGGGACCCTAAAGGCCCAGGCTGAGGTGTTAATTCTATTTCCTGGGTCAGGAAATGCGTCAGGAGGTCAGAGGCCGCATGAGAGAGAAATGCACTTTGTGGCCAGAGCAGAACAGAGCAGTGCTGAACCAGGCCTCAGGCAGGCCTAGGGCCAAGCTCGCTGCAACTCTGCTCACATAAAAGGCATCCACTTAGTTTCCAATAACATCCCACATGTAAAAAAAACAAAAACCAAAAGACCCAGATACTGTGCCCCCCCATAGGCATATAAGCCACCTGTACAGTAAATAAGAGAAGAAAGAAAGAAGAACTTGCCAGAGTGAGAGAAGTATTTAAAATGCAAGATCTACAGTGTTGCCTTTGTTTGGATGAGCCCGTCCTGTGTGTGGATGATTTGGTGTGAATGTCACTCCGTGGAACCCCACTGTGTGTGTCACAGTTTGTCCAGTTGGGCTCTCGTTCTTCCCTCTCAGCCTTTTAAGTCAAAGTGCCTCATCTGGTTCACATCAGCGGCCCTCTCCATGTCATTATTTCCGCCCAATGCTGCCATGTGTTACGGTGATGGCATTAAAAGAATTGGGCCACTTGTGTGTGTGTGTGTGTGTGTGTGGGCGTGAGTGCTGCTACAGGTAGGTCTAAAAGGTTTGGTTCAGAGTGGTCTTCACCTGCTTTGAGTGGCAGTAACATGACTGTAATTAACTGGCGTGACATTCGGTGGTTATAATGTTCTCCAGTAGTGCACCATTACTAAATGCTAAGAAGCCTTTAATCAAATTGTCATAAAAATTAGGCCTATCCCCAAAATACTCATGCTACATGTGAATATTGATTAAGGTGAATATAATCTTGTTAATCATGAAAAGTGTTTGTTACTATTCATAGTCCAAGAAATATATTTACAATCTTTCAACACAGCATGAATAAATAAATTAAAACCATTTTAATTTCAGTGCTATGATTGAATATAATAAATGCATATAACAATCTTATAAAAAAAACATAGGCCTTCAATAAATGATAAAAGCAATATAAATATGTTTGACAGCAGAATAGCTCTATAGCTTGCAGTACAGCCCTGCTTTTTATTTTTTTCTATATTTTGTGGTTTTAATGTGGGTTGTTTGGCAGGAGGGTGTGGACATGCTTTTGACAGATTCTCTTCATCTCCAGCATGACCAATATACTGATGTTCAAATTCAGTATTTGTTGTGATGACGAGCGCGCTGCCTCAGAAATAGAGGCAAACAGACGTTTGTTTGTTTGTTTTTATCCCACTGTGGCTCTGCTCTGATCAATCACTGACGCACCATGACATATCTGATTGAAACTGCCGGCTGCTGTTTACTTAGTGAGCTCCGCAGTTCACTCATGATTCACTCACTGACAATGCGGAGCAGTGGAGTACAATGGGGCACATTTGATAGTCGGCGTACCTGCAGCAAACAAACAAAAAATGGATCGGGCTTCAGGGAACATACTGTTCCATCAAAAAGTGCCTGGATCAATACCAGCCTCAATCCTATGGATCAGCTCAAGACATCTAGTGTGTATAGAGAGGCAGCTGGGAGACTGAACCGGAAGTGATGGAGAGTCTGGCTGCTGCTTTCAATTATGAACACAAACACATAAAACCCACAACTGCAGGGACAATAATCTGCCAGATGAGGACGGAAAGCAGGCCAAACCAAAGTGAGAAGCAAAGGAGAGGGGGTTTACGGTTACCAGATCCTCCGAGCTATCAAAGACAGAACGTGATCCACCGCCAACCACCAGGGCTCAATTGATAACAGGCTGCAGGCCGGCATTTCCGATTCTTGTATAGAAGCTGCAGAAGATGACTTGGCTTTGTGTCAAGATATGATTTATGGCGACACTGGAGTTTAAGGGCTGCGTAGTTTTGACAAAGTGCGTAAACCGTTTCATTTCATCAGTTGATATTGTGATGTTGGCCTGCACAACCACCTAATTAAGGAGAATGAACATGACTGAAATATAGACATCCGTGTGCACCAGCCACTCCTTGTGCTCACCTCCTATCTGCCCGCAATGAAAACGACAGGAAGTGCAGTGAAGGTCGGAGAGGAGCGATACAGTAACTACACACTGTATTTACTCGACAAGGCAAGAGTGAGCCTAAGCACACACACGCACAACTGAGCAGCTGTATGAGTTCAGCTCACTTAGAAACATCAGCTGGTCTGAACAGCGTCTTTCACTCTGCAGAGGGAAACCCAGGTGCACAAGCTAAACCCAACAAAAAGACCAAGTCATCACTTGTCAGAATGTCACCTGTTTGCACACTGGAGTTGAATGGCAGATGCAAACATCCACAGGGGTGGGTGGTGCTCTGATGCACGCGAGCCAAGTCCACTTTACAAAAAGCACGAGAGCTCTCAAAGCCCCCTTCAATACCAACTGTGAACTGTCTCTGATCAAGCACTTGACAAACAAGCAGCCAAAGATTTACATAGATTAAGCTTTCCTCAGAAGTCAATTCAATGGTTCTGGCAGACATTCACAACATTTTGAAGTCAAATGAAAGAAAAGAAATAGAACAAAACAGACAAGGCATGCAACCCAACTAGTCACAACACCAAACGCTGGAAAGGCAGATTAAGGTTATTTCAAGGTGCTGCTGCGGTAAAAGTGGGACTGCTGTCTCTTCTGTCCCAGAAATGCTATTGATGTCTCTCGAGTCAAATGAATAGTGTTGGAGCTATGTGAGCAATGCTGTGATCTTACACTGCTTCCCTGAAGAACCTGTTAAACGCCTCCAAAGTACTTATTAAACTGTTAGCAAGAACCTGTGTGCATGTCTGTGTGGAAAGCAGAGGTGGTAATTAAGACAAATAGAATAGAAACATAATAATGCCATATTAATGGCAAAAGGGTAAGTAAGAGAAGAGATGGGGAAGCAGGCAGATTAACTTAAAGTAGAGAGAGGGGACGCTGAGCAAACAGTGTGCATTGTAATTATGTATGGGTGGGTGGTGGTTTATAACTAGTATAAATGGAGTCATGATATAGATTCAGGTATACCTGTGCAAGTACAGAATGGATTTTAATTGTCACTTTACATAAAATGCATCATGAGGATCATTCAACACAACTCATTGCATGTTAGCCTGTGCAACTAATAACCCATGTCACAAATAGCCGTGTAAAACATGAAAGAAGGCTTCACTTTTAGGCTAAAAACTAATGAAATGTTTTTCAGTTTTCAGTTTTGCATCCATAGTAAAGTCTGAATACAAATTAGGACATGATAGAGAAATACAACTAGGAACTGGATTTTGGCACTAAAGTGTTAAAAGGAGTAACATCACTCCATCACTTCATATCTGTCACTGAGAGAATAGCAACACACTGGCTGCAGTGGAGGTGAAAGATGAAAACAGGAGACGTGTCTGTGACTGGAATGCTGCATATGGACAGCTGGCAGATGTTTGTGGGCTTCGTCGCCCTCTGCGATCCTTTGATGTGATGAAATGATAGGGGATCAGCTGGTGTAATTAGACATGAAAAGCTCAAATTGTTTGCACTGTTTAATTCATGATGGAAGAAATCAAGAAAAACAGGGAAAACTAAAATTCACATAACCTATGATCCAGACCTCTTTCCGCAGTGGAGCAGTCCACGTTTCTATGTCTGCACAGTGACTCGTGCATGTGTACAGAATCATTAGACCTTCAAAAGCATGTAACTAGCAAAGTTAAAACTACCTGTACTTCTTGGTCTTCTAAATACTAGAACTACACTACACTACACTGGTGCTAAACACCAAAGTCTCCTTTCGTTTTCCTTAGACACTGAAGAGACTGCAGTACTCGGTTTGGCCTAAGAGTGGATCACATCTCCCTTTAGGCTCAGTGCTGAACACACACCGCTTCGCCCTCTCTTTATATTGGTCTGTGTCGAGCTGTTGGCAGCAGTTCAGCTGGCACAGCCTCTCTCTTGATTAATGGCCTGAGTGTGGGACAGTGAAGTGCTAAACTGTCTTTATGTTAATCAGCCAATTAATGCTGAGCAGAGCCACATTACCTCTGCCCTAATCAGTCCCTTTGCCTGAGAAGATATGGGCAGCAGGATCTGGGAAAGCTTCCTGCAGGGCAGAGGCATGCTGTACTCCCACTGCCTGACCCATGGAGAGAGGGAAGGAGGACCGAGGAAAAAAAGAGGACCGAGCTTGAAACGGAGAAAAACTGAAAAAGCTAAAAGTAGAGGATTATTCTTACATGCTGCTTTTCTTCTAACTCATCTGATTAAAGGAGGCTTTGACAGCTGCTGCTTCGCCTCCATAAACAACAAAGAAATGTCTTTGGTGCGCAACTGAAGACAAATGAGTGTTGTCTATTTCTGTTCTGCATAGAAGACCATCTTAAGCCAGGCAGGGGGTCTGGTGGAATATATGCCTTGTATGTCAGATCATATCACTATTTTCATCCTTAATGCTGCGCTGTGACCAGGCCACAGTGCCTCCTAGTGTGAGGGAGGACTCGGGTTATAAGTCAGACTCTTGGTGGATGGCCTTGATTCAGAATCTTGCCACTACAGTCAAAAAATGCGTCACACCAAAATAATGTTACAGAATCGAGTGCTGCAGGAATGAGTCCAAAAACCTGGGTTCGCATTTTTGCACTTCCAGTTCCCTAATCTTAAAGTCAGTGAGGTTTCTTGAATGGGGTTTTGGTTAGATGTCTAAAATAAGGTGCCAGTAACTTACCCACTTGTGAATTGTGAAGCTTTTGCGTGTTGTTGTTGTGTTCATACTCGCGCTCTTGCAAACCGTTCAAACCTTTCAAAAGGCTTTTGTAGAAGAGGTAGATCTTGAATTAAAATGACAAGTTGGCAGTTCAGTGGTGGTGATGCTGAAGCCATGTGACCGTGGTGTTGTTAGTTTATAGCCTAACGTTAGCTTTTTACTTCTGCCGATTGCATTTATGCTTCAAATATAATAAAAGTGGTGTTCCGACACTAATTTTCTCTCCACTGTAAACATTTTAACTGTGCAAACAAGACAAATTCCTTTGTTGGAGTGCTGGCCAGCCATATCTCTAGTCTGAGCCTGATAAGTTAACGTTCTTACTAATGAGGGCATTTCACTACACTTCCTGATTACCATTAACTGTGTACACACTTGACTGCTTTCTATTCAGTCTCACATACTGTGGGAAAACATATCAGTGAAAGCTGAATAGAACTAGGCTGGCTGTGTGTGTGTGTGTGTGGTCACTTGTTTAAAAAGAAATAAACAGTCCTTTCCGCCATCAGTTGGCATTTGCAAATAAGGGAGGGTGTGACTGACATGACATGCAGTTTGAAAGGCTCTCAACAGTTTGGGTGCAGTTGAAAAGGAGGCATGTGCATGACTGTGTGTATGTTTGAGAGAATGTGACTGTTTAGATTTTTGCGTCAGCAGCTGTGTCTGACCACAAGGAGACTGGAATGGGTGTGAATGTGTGTGTGCGCCTCTGGTACTGCTAGTCCAGGCTGAAACATCTCGGAGAAATGCACCCCTTGGAAATTAGAAGTGATAAGGAGCGGACACAGATGAAGGCCTTACTGTTCTCTCAAACATGACAGCAGCCATCAGCACCTCTGGCAAATTTGTATTTGAGGCGGTGACCCACGGCAAAATCCAGCCCTTCATCTAGACAGGTTCATTCAACAAGCCTTTCAAATCAAAATGATAAGGACCGCAGAAGACAACAACGACACAGTGAGGTCTAGTTCTCTGTGTGCAGCCAGTCTTTTCCCCACTACCTTTTAAGGGTATTAAATATAAATTCTGGATGAAGGTCAACTACCCATTAATGAAAAAAAGAGATGGAAAAACATCTTTCAGTAGGCTACATTGTTAGGAATACCACAAGATGCCTGTCATGGCACGCACTGTAAAGAGCGAATCAGACAGCTGTGATTTTTTGCATTTACCGTCAGTGACTTTAACAGGAAATCAAGTTATTTTCTTACAGCTAGTCACAACTTGACACGAGACAACACGTCTTTTGGTAAAAAAAAAAAAAAAAAAAACCCTACGATCTATTCTGTTAAACAAAATGAATTATTCAGTTTCTGATTGTTTTTTTTTTGTGTTGTTTTTTTTAATCTCTGGCTTACGGTATGCAGAGCACTCTGGCATGCTGGGACATGGGTCATAGGTCTCACACCGCCTGCTTTCCCTCCAAGGTAAGGTCGTTTTGAAAACATTCTGCAGATCCAACAAACTGAACACAAAAGTGGCACAGGCTTTACATAGTTCAATCAGCATCTTTGTTCTCCCTCCCTTTCTCTTTGCCAGCATGTTCTGTAAACTAGACATCTGATAGCACAAATGCAGCTCAGGCTGGTGCAGTGCACAACAGGCTGCTTCCAGGACAAGGCAAAGGAAAGACTGGAAAGATTATAGTATTCTCCCTACGATGTAATATGTGTGCAGAAACCTTTTTGTGTGTGTTGATTTGAACTTTTGAACTCTTCCGTATCTGCAGTGAAGTAAACCTGCTAACAGAATCTTACAGAGCTTCACAGAGAGAGCACATGGTTAATATCAAGGGTCTGCTTGGAGTTAACCATCACACTGGGCTGGAAAAACAAATCTGTTCCATCGCTGATTATAAAGTAGAAAGAATCACAATTTTCATCCTATAAACTCAGTTTAATACATCTCCTAATGTGCTAACCCCCTTCTGTTTAGTTTTACCTTTTGAGTGACAGGAAACAGAATGAGGAAAAGATTGAACTATGTTCATACGGAGGCAGAACATTTGCTGATACAGCCAACACAAGGGAACAGACAGTAAACAGAGGCAGAAAGCAGCAGGAGTAAATTATTTATCCATGAGTTTCGATCTTGTTTGCTGGAGCAAATGGGATGAGACTGTGTGAACAGGGTAACAAAGTTCCTGTCAGAGTCTGTCCTTCTCTGCTGCCGGAGCTTTGCCCCAGAGACCCTTCTTTCTTTCTGACATATTCTCGGCATCCCCTCACCTCTCTCGCTATCCCGTCAAGTGGAAAGGCAACCAGTTAGCTCCTCGATGGGTTCTAAAAGTGTGGCGTCAACCATCTGTCCAGTAAATGTAAAACAAATTCTTCCTGTCAGGATGTTACGTGACACAGCTTCCAGTGTCTGAATGGGCAGCAGTAAGTGCTGGCACAGCTCCTAGGCGTGAGTAGCAATGATGCTCACAAACCTCAGAATGACACTATTTTAGCCCAGATTAATGAGGACAGACAAAAGGAGCAAACTAGTAAAAATAAACATATTTTTTAAGTCTAACAAATAAATATCGGAAATTGTTAAAGCTAAAAGCTAAAGTTAAGACATTTCCTTGTCTGCTTAACAGCACACTGTATAAAAGGATGTAACAGAGTCCTAAACAAAGACAGCAATTTCAAAGCGGTTAAGTGCCATTAAAAATTGTGGGCTGGAGAAATTGGAGCCAATCTTCCCCTACCCACCCTGTCTCTTTATAAGCAATTACTACAAGAAGCCTACAGATAAAAGGTCTACAGGCAGGAGAAAAAGCAGAGGTACCGGACCCCCCCGACCCAGCACCACTACCAGCGCACAGACAGCGGAAATGCTTAATCCCACAGATCTGGGGAAATGAGACAAAGACGTGGAGAATAACACATGTATGGGGTATAACCACTCATGGGCGCACACCCCGATTTCTATCATTCTCAAACTGATTACAGTTGTGTGGGAGTAAAATGAATGGGAACACAGCAGTGGGTACTTCCTGCTACTTGAATGACTGACGTATGGTGACATTAATGGAGTTCAGAGTAAAACACACAAGCTGTGCTTCAAGGCCTTTGTGTGTTTACGGCTCTTGTGTTGGAGGTATGTGGGCAGCCAGATAATGCCAGAGAGGATGAGTGCAGCGTGAGTCTTTGCTGAATCGGATCTGAATGATTATACAAGGTCTCCTTTATTGCATGCCAAAAAACATTCATGAGGAGGAAAAATAAAACGCAGTTTACCTTTAGACACAAATCTGGAAATGTACACTACCGTACGGGGTCACATTGAAATGTCCTTATTTTTGAAGGAAAAGCACTGTACTTTTCAATGAAGATGACTTTAAACTAGTCTTAACTTTAAAGAAATACACTCTATACATTGCTAATGTGGTAA
>JAVQJL010033884.1:0-16549 GCA_036024295.1 Nannoperca obscura
GACTCTATTTTCTATTCATTTCACAACGTATGGTGGTGAATAAGTGTGACTTTTCATGGAAAACACAAAATTGTTTGGGTGACCCCAAACTTTTGAACGGTAGTGTACATACATACATGTATCAGCCGCAAAGTCCCAGGAACTGATCTCTGGACTTATCTGTTCACATGATTCCAGCTGAATCATTCAGAGATGTTTTTCTAGCAGACGCGACAAAAACAAAACCTCTTTCTAACTTCAAGAGAGAGAAAGAGGCAGAAAAACAGAGACGCAAGAGAGTAAATCCTCTGGAAAACAGTGAGAAGCAGTTTCGAAAGCCAACACACACACACAGCAGACTTTGTATCTTAAATCTCAACCTAAACACGACCTGTTCACTCAGGTGTGTGTGTGTGTATGTGTGTGTGTGGGAGTGCAGAGGACACGTTGCTAACAGAAGCTCAGTGTCGGCGTGGTGTTAGTCTGCCTGACGTCTGGCCTCTGTGGAAACAGGCAGCACGTTGTCGGACTGTGTTTCCACAAGGCGCTGGCTCGCCACCCACCAAAACACAACGCCTGAACTCAGACGCTCTGCAGACTCGACCCGCTCGCTCGCTCTGCTAGGAGGTGAAACACAGTTCAGTTCAACGGGTATCTTCTGTTTTCCTCTGATGTTTCTGACTCAGCTGTAAATATTGAAGCCAAAGTTTAAGTAACTTAATCCTAATTTAATACAGACACGTGTAACCAGACAATTATTATGAGAGGGACCTCTTCCCAGAGATGATCT
This sequence comes from Nannoperca obscura, assembly GCA_036024295.1. Classification (NCBI taxonomy): domain Eukaryota; kingdom Metazoa; phylum Chordata; class Actinopteri; order Centrarchiformes; family Percichthyidae; genus Nannoperca; species Nannoperca obscura. Next base: position 770 of record JAVQJL010033884.1, read on the forward strand.
GTCAGTCAGGACTGTGACGTTCGGTCTCTAAGTGCAACTTTTGGTCATATTTCTATGAAACCACGGAGGCTCGCTGCTCATGCTTAATAGTGTTGTCTGTGTATCAAATATCTTCTTCCACTGGGTGACATGTTCCTTCATTCACAAAGAGGATCAGAACATGTTTACTGATATAAAAATGATTATTTTAACATCTCAGTTCCACGTCACTTGGACTTGAATAGTGAAACCAACAGTTACAACCCTTCGGTACTCGAGAGCCTCATTAGTTGCACTTTCTTTGGCCGTAAACCAGTCTGTTAGCATTCCTCACTCACACAGGTTCTGCTAGCCTCAGGCTAAATGAGGAATCACCAACCGTGATAAACTGCTCAGAGAGATTATGTGTGGGTTGGTGGGTATTTCTGCTTAAAGCACGTACAGATGCTTTAGACGACGCCTGACGTTTCTAAAGTCATTATCTTGTCCTAAACCTAACCAGGCTGCGACCGTAGCACTGCCAGAAAGCACTTCATGTTGTGAACCGGTCGTTTGTTTAGTTTTAGGCACCAAAACTACTCTGTTAGCTTTGAGGAAAAGGTCGTAGTTTGGGTTAAAATAACACATCAGCACAAAACGACCCGTGCATCCACCCTGACCTCCACACTACTGGGACTTTCTGGCTCTTTGTGCGACGTCACCTGGCGTCATAAAGACTTTCTGGCAGAACAGCCTGAAGGCAAACTTCTCCCATGTGGAAGTTTAGTTCAGGTGATGAACGGGTTCCCGTGCAGCTCTGAAGCAGGTCGAGACACGAAGCGGCCGTATGCAAAAAAAAAAAAAAAACAGCCTGGAGATTCAAATGAGAACATCTGACACACTTCACCTCCTTTAACAGCTCTTCACTCTCTTCACGCCGCACTCCTCCTTTACCTTTTCCGTCTGCCTCCGCCTGCAAAATACTCTCGCTTTACTTCAGCTTCTCTTCGTCCTTTAACGTCCCTCCTCCTCCTCCTCTTCTTTGAACCTCTCCTTTTCTTAATGGTCTTATCCTCCTTCACCCTCTTTTCCTTGTTCAACACCCTGAATGCATTCCTTTATCTTTCTCCTCTTCCACCTGTTTCTTCTGTCTCTATCCACTTGAGAGCCATGACATCATCTCTTTCCTCCATCATCCCCCTGTTAATGCAACCACTTGAGAAAGATATAATTACATCATCCATCCATCTCTCCTTCCATCTTTAACCAGCTGTTCTTTCTTGTCTTTCTTCCGTTGCTTGGAGTCTCTCTCATTATACAAAGGCTCTTTCCCTCCCTCCTCCTCTCTTCCTCTCACTCGATCTTCCTCCTCCTATCTTTCTAACCACAGTAACCGCTGTGGAGTTACAGAGAGGATGACTTCAGCCGCTCCCCTCCACCCTCGTCTTGTTGTCCTCCTCCTCCTCCTCCTCTTCACTGCGCAGCCACGTAAAGGACAAGGTCAGCAGCCATCTCCGACCTTTTCCTCCTTCTCTCCTCTTCCTCATGAGTGCATTATTCTTCACATGCCGTTAACTTTGACTGTTGCTACCAAACATCGGGACCTGAATACGACTCGGGAGCTCCTGATATATTTACTGTAACTTGATTAGACATCAATTAATAGCTATGGATCTCAGTTCATAGTGTTCATTGCAGGAATCTTTTTCCAGAGAATATGAAGTATTTCTGTCCTCTAGACCAAAGAACATTCCTTGTACTACTACTGACATTACTGGCAGTACTACTACCACCACCACCAAGTAGTAAGCTAGTAGTGTCAGTGTTTATGATAAACTTCCATCCTCTCTTCCTCACTCAGCCTCTATTCTGTTGCATCCGTTGAGCCTCTCGAAGCTAAGTTAACAGTTGAAACCGCTGCGATCCTCCGTCAGTGAAGGTGGAGACCGGAGTCAGGCTGCTTTCTGTGTTTGCCAGCAAGATGAAGTTAAAAAAAGATGCTTTGGGTTGCTTTGAGTGACACGCGAGCCGTTACGTAGCCGGCGTGGACATCGAACAGACGTTTGTGTGTAGTTCTGTTTGTGTGACTTTATAATGACCACAACAGAAAAGCGACTGGAGTAAAGTCTGGGCTGAAGCGCATTTCTAACATTTATGGACAGGGTGTGTTCAAGCTAACGACGCTAACCAACAGCCCTGGTGTGTTTGTATGACCAATAGCACCTTTATGACTCTTTCTATTCCCTTGACTCTCTCTTTCTCAGCAGTGGAGATTCCCTATCTGATGTGGTTGCACACCACATAATGACAGAGCGCGCACACACACACACACACACACACACACATCTGGAGTGATTAGCGTTGGAACAGATGTTTACTGTTTGACTGTTTGATTGTCTTTACATTCAAACTTCAGTCACAGTACATATGTTTTTGCTACAGTCCAACAAAACGAGAACGAACTCAAGTGAAATAAGAAAAGAGAGACGGTGAGAGACGGCAGGTCAAAAAGATCATTTAAATCTTGTAGTAAAAGATACGTTTGTGAAAGTTTCAGGATTTGAATGCAGGAAAGGACCGCCAGCCAGAAGAAAACTGTTAAACAGAGTTACACAGCTGAATGTAGGTGTAACGTTAGTCTCTGGGCTGTGTGTGTGTGTGTGTGTGTGTGTGTGTGTGTGTGTGTGTGTGTGTGTGTAATGGAGAGCAATGCTATTTGCAAACACCAGTGGAGTGTGCTGTAAAGCTGCAGGCGGCAAAAATATTCCCCGGCTGAAAAGCAAATGGACTTTTGTTTAAGAAAAGTTTCCTTTAACCAACAACGACAGCTACAGCAGTTAAACCCTTCAGTCTGTGCTCACTTATTATATGGTACACACACACACTACAGCAGGGATAATTATAATGTGAAGCCCTGATTGGTGAGTGTACAGAAACTGTTTTGGTATACTGTGCAGGAAAACGTTGTGTTCGTATGGGCGTGTGTGTGTGTGTGTGTGTGTGTGTGTGTGTGTGTGTGTGTCATTACATGGTGGCAACATGTGAAGCTGTGGCTGCGTCTCCTGTGTCTTGCTTGTATTCTTGTTGTCTCTCTGAGCCTTACACTCCCTTACAGATGACAATACAGTTCTTTGACTTGGATAATTCTGGTTTGTTACAACCTGGGTTTCATTCTTGTGCTTTGTGCAACATTTCTATGAGTAACAATACTCGTAATAATACTCCGGAAGTTAACAGCTGAGACCTGGTTAAGAGAAAACACAGGCAAACTGGACAATCATTACCCCGTAAGTCTGTGGTTAACGTCCATCACAGTTTACAGACTCACTTCCTGCTTAAACTTTGACCTACCGTACTTACTGGAGCTGTGTGCACACCATTTTCCAACAACATTTCAGGTGCGCTCACTTTCAAGTGAACCTCTGAATAAAGTGGTTTAGATCATCTGTAAACTCTTATTGCTTTACTTTTTTTTGTTACATATACTTAAATGAAACTTGTCCCACATCTTTAAAACTAGTATATTCACAAAGTCAGCAAACATAACCATGCATGTTTATATATTTCTTTGAGATTTTACTGATTTGGATTGTTTTTATTTGACTTTACTGTTTTATTCTGTCTCAAAGTAATCTAATGTGATTTAGTTGAGGTCTCACTGTGTATTTCCTGTGGATTTTTAGTTTTCATCTCTAGTTACGTCTGTCGCCGTGTGGTATGATCAAGTTGATCTGAATAGCAGCAGAAGGTGAGGCTAGCTGCTTACACTCAGACAATGTACATAGAGCACAGTGTAATTAACCAACGTTTTCTGATCATTTAGACACATTAAACGGTAAAAAGTCACGACTACTGAACTGAACAGAGAGGAGAGACAGCAAAGGGACAGAAAGAGGGAAGAAAAAAAATACGGCACGTAGCAGAAAACATGTTGGGAGATGTTAAACCCACATCAGACACCACTGTGTTTACCATGGGCGGGTCTGCACTGAGACACTGTCTCATTTGTGTATTGGAGTTGTCGAGAGGGAGGACAGAGAGGATATTTGTATGAAGGCCTCGAGGTTTCATTACGATTGTGGTGTGTGTGTGTGTGTGTGTGTGTGTGTGCGTGTGTGTGTGTGTGTGTGTGCGTGTTTCCGTTCTATTTCCACCATATAAGGCCATCTGCAGTCTTTCCTGGCGAGTTAGCGGTCTCTTTGATTCTGGGATACATGGTGAGGCCAGGTGCAACCATAGCAACCACAGGGCGTGCCGCTTTGATAGCGGGGATGGGCGTGGCCCAGGTGCCTGCCTGTCAGTATGTCTGGGTTGCTGTGGCAACAGTCCAACCAACAGGCCTAAAGTCTCTACAGGCCTCACGGCTCGAACGGTCTGAGTGTAGGAACGATTCAGAGACATTAAACGATCAATAAAATGGTTTGAGTGCCGAGTGTCCAACATTTAACACGATAAAACAGTGAGGTCCAGAGTCGAGACCCAAATCAGGACAGGTTGTGTCCCCGAGGCAAGACAAAGTCCAGACCAAGAAATACCAGGACATGTCATCATCTGCCTGCTGGTATGTGCTGACAAACACATGCAACACAAACATGCAAATTCTTATGAGCAGTGAAATGCAGGGAAACAGAGTCTATCCACTGGAGCTGAAATGTTAGAGACTCTGTACCCGGAGGGGAAAAGATATTTACCATGAAATGGATAAAAGAGATCAGAAAAATGACTCTTTTAAGGGATATTGGCAGGGTAAACTTAGGTTTTGATCCCTAATGTGCTAAAAGGGATGCGTAAAAAAAGGTCAAAAACCAGCAAAAAGGAATTCACCTTCTTTTCTGGCTTAAACACAGGACTAAATAAAAGATGGGATGTGGCAGTTGTGCCAGCAGAGAAACTCGTTTCCGAGGGATTACTTCTTCCCCCGGGGTGTCGGGTGACTGACAGGAGGCAAAGCACAACGTAACGCAGCAGAGATCTGAAAACACTTATCTCTGCACAACGACGGCAGGATCAAACAGAGTCCTGGTGTTTACTGTGCAGGATTAAATCACTCTGTGGAAGACTGTTTTCAAAGCCAGCAGGTGGCTTCTTCTTCTCACGTAAACCAACTCTGAACCTCTTCAGCTTCCCTACTAATGGGAAAATACCAGTGCCGTCTTGCACCTTCTATTTGCTTTTGACTGTGTGTGTTCATATAACTTGACATTTTATTGTCGCAGTGTTTATTTCAGTCCTGCTGAAAACCTGCAGGACGCGAGATGAAGATAACGCTGGAGCGTACAGCCGTCCTTCTTACCTTTCTTCACCTTCTTCTGCAGTTTGATGGTGTCTGACGACTTCTTCTTGATGTCTGCTCTGGCCTTCTTGTACTCTAAACAAGCAGAACAAGGCGGGGGTGAGGGAGAGTTTGTGCCTGTGCAGGTCTGTGTGTGTGTGTGTGTTAGTATGTTAGCATACCTTTAGCATGGTCCTTGTCCAGCTGACTGGCCACTTTTTTCCACTCCTCCATTTTCAACTCCAGCGGAGTGATAAGACTTTCTGAGAGAGCTCTGAGAGAAAAACATTAAGTCTTACTTAGTCGCCGTGTTTTAACCACATCACCAACCCTTCATCATTTTTCCAGTGAGTCTGGGATGTTATAGGTATTTATTTTTTTATAATAACTGATTAATTTAGTCTGATAATGTCAGAAATGTGCTGTTTTATACGGTGGGTTTTGGAGCTTTATCTCTGAAACGGCTGCCTGCTGGGGCCTAAAACGGCGCCATGAGAGCTCAGAGTCACGTAAAGCAGTGAAGTTGTGGGCCGGACAGTTAAACGATGACCTCCAAATGTAAAGCTCCGTAAAACTGAAGGGAGCTGCAGATTCAGGTGGTAACTATCTGTAGGTTCATCACTACCTGAGACACATTTCTCATTTATAAACTGGTATCATTTAAAATACTGATTATGACCACTTTAATGTAAAGCTTCTGTCTCTCTGCTGTGAAGCTGTTGAGTTAATGATGAAGAAAACTGTATGAACAGCCATAATTATTTAACCTGATAGCTATACGGTGTGTGTGTGTGTGTGTGTGTGTGTGTGTGTATGTGTGAGAGAATCATCTGGATGACAGCAGACAGTAATGACAGACAAACAGCTGTGATGTTGCAGCAGTGAGAGTGACGATGGCTGTAATCAGAAAAACACCTGTCTGTGTCTCTCTCTCACACACACACACACACACACTTACTGGATCATCGTGTGTATGAGCGTATGTCAGTTGAGAGTAATTAGTGTCTAGTTCTCACTCAGATAAAAGATGCCATCCTTCACACCTTCACCTGTCCTCCCTCCCTAGTAAATAACATGCAATGCAATGCTACTGTGTGTGTGTGTGTGTGTCTTACGTGGTGAACAGTTTGAGTTTGGACTCTATGCTGCGATGTCTCATACACATCCTGGTTAGCGCTGAGCCGATGTCTTTGGTGGCACCTGGAAAACAAAAACAACAACACAGAAATCGCAAGGTGAGTTTTATTTTGAACAGAAACTGATGCTGCTTCAAAATAAAGCCCAGTTTAGAGCATTAAAACTACAAAATAAAATGCCTGCTGATGACATGATAGGTATTTAGGAGGCTGGGTCAAAACATGAATTGACTAAACATGTACAGAATTCATTGAAAATCAGTGTGTTCAAACAAAATAACAGGATATCGCCCAAGTTGACGTCAGTGTAAATCATGCTGCTTTCACTGCTTCACACCGTATTGAAACAGAGTGAACCTAAAGCAACTTCTCATTCACTTAAAGTGATGAAAATACAACCAGTATGTAACAGGAGCTGCAGCGCTGCGTTAAACTCCATTTTGTATGTGTGTGTGTGTGTGTGTGCGTGCGCTTCATAAAGTGGCATTAAGTAAAGTCAATCTGATTAAGATCTTATGACGAGTGCTGTAATGCGTGTTGAATTGATAGGTGTGTGTGCATGTGATTTTGTTAATGGATTATGTAAGAAAGAGACCACCTCCTTTCACAGTCAGCCTCGGCTAATTGGATGGAAAAATATTGGATTACACACACACACACACACACACACACTATTACGACAGTGGTCCTCACATAATAAGATGCACTTCATGAAACAATAGCTTGTGTGCGCACACAAACAAACACACACTGATTCTTTAGCCAAACTCATTACAGCAACTGAACTCTCTCACTCACACACAATTCTGAATTCATGCAAGAATAAAAAATTTAAAAAAACAAAGAAAACATTTTTACACTTGACTTGAAGTCAGTTCGTCTGCAAATGCAAAATGTCCAACAGTGAAGAAATGAGATAATGACACTGCATGAACCTCCAGCTCTTGCTCAGCTGTTGTTAAACATTAACTCGTGTAACAGAAGAAGACTCGAGCGAAGCTGCTGGAAAACATTTACAGTTTTGTTTTGCACAGTTTTAGCATATTTATTCAGATTTGTGCAACGTTTGGAAGGAAACACACACGCACACACACAGACCCATGATAATGGTTTCTTTGTGGCACCCAGTCTATATGTGGAAACACGTCCTGTTAAACGAAACACACACACACACACACACACACACACACACACAAAGAGACATCTATCATGATACGGCTTCAACAGATCAAAACATTTTAGTGTCTATGAGAGAAACTAACAGGACTTTTACTTTTGCGAGAGAAGAGAGAACATTATTTATCCTGAGAGAAACTGATGGGGAGCAGTTGTAGTACAAAGTACAAAATATATTCAGTGCAAATAAACAAAATATAAAGAATAAAAGATTATCCGTAAGGTGCAAAAAAAAGAAAAGGTTACCATACGTATACTAAATAAAAACTGGGTTAACAGTAATGTGCAAATCCAAAATGTAAATGAGTTACTGGTGAGGATCACAGGTGTGCACCAATCAGCCACTGACAGGTGAAGGGAAGAACATTGATTATCTTGTTGCAATGGCACCTGTCATATATGAGAAGTGGCATTTAATCCTAGCTTTGTATGTAAAATATCAAAACTGAAGTATGGGCAAGTATAAATGTTCATTCAAAATGTTCAATGATTATGTCGATGATATTTCACAATATGTCCCATTATTGCACATTAGACTCCTTGTATAGGTTGGGTAGTATCTGTTTTATACTTGTTTAATGTATTATATGCTTTTACTATTGAAGTCTTTTTCTGTTGTGTGTTAGGAGTGTTAAGTGAGACAAACTCTATTCAATCATGTTGATGTGGCAGTTAATCATTTTGAAGATGTCAGCATGGGCTGAATGAGAAGATCATTTGCAGATGAATCAATAACGATTATAGTCGTTAGCTGTAGCCCTGGACTGAATACAGGCTGTCATTTTGATAATCACACACGTCTGATTTTATCTGCATCACTCAGCTCCATTCTGTGGAGGAACAAAGTGCCACTGCAGGCGCGCGCACACACGCGCATGCGCATGCACGCACGCACACACTAATGCTGAGTCACTGCTGAGTTAACAAAATAAAAACCATTCCAGAAAAACAAGTGTGTGCATGTTCATCCAACAGCTCCAGCACTAACAGGAAGTGATGTCAGAATGAAACCTGGGGTGCCGCTGACTGTACACACTTGACACTCGTTTGTAACACTCACTCCTTCCATCCCTGCCTCCTCCTCCTCCTCCTCCTCCTCCTCCTCCAATAATCTGTTTCCACAAAAACTAATTTAGCCTCCATCAGCCTCTTGTTCCTGTTGCTTCTCCTCGTTTCCCTCGTCGTCCTTCATCCGTCCTTTTGCCTCTCTCCCCCTCTTTCCATCCTTCCCTCTCTCCTCCTCCGTTCTTCCATGACTGCTCAGAGAAGAAGCATTAATTATCAGCCAAACACACACGCACACACACACGTATGAGGCGTGGGTTAAATGTTAAGGTGTGTCGAGGTGTGTTTGCTTTATTTGCCTTTCCCTCCCTGTTGCAGCTCAGAGCTCAGAGAACATTTAAGTCTAGAACAGCTGTCACGCAGACATTATCATTATGCAGCTACAGTAGATGTTTCAAAAGTCTGGCATGCAATGTTGTGTGTGTGTGTATGTGTGTGTTTTAAATCCTATCTGGTTTAAAAGCCAGTCGATGCTTTTTTGCTTTTAACTCATTAAGAACATGGCGTAGTTTCACCACATATGAAACGTTTGTTTTGTTATAGCACGGCTGTGTGACGTTCAAAACATCAAATCAAGTTACCTCCTCTAAAGACGCTGTAACAAATATTTTTATATTGACAAGTGATCGTTGCACAGAAAAGCATCGCTGACTCTGCAGTTCTTCACCAGGATTTTTTGACTTGTTTCACCCCAAGCGGCCAAAAAAATCAATTAATGCAGGTTAACAGGAAACCTCCAGGAAGCTCGGGTGAGGAACCCTGATCGTTTCTGGTATTGATTGAAACGTGTATCTCAACTGTCAGGTACTAAAAAAAGTTGGTATCGATCGTCTGGTCAGATTCATGTTCGTATTACAAAACAACACAAATTAAAATATTACGAAAGACGTTGTTTCTACATCAGTAGTGAAACCTGTATCATATTGGCACCAGTATGAAAATATTTCAAATTATTCCCAGGCCCAACCCGTTTCATTCTTGAGCCTTATTTTCATAACTTCTATCAGGTGCAATAACACTGTACAGTATGACGACATATTGCTCGGTCAGCGTTGAAGTCGGAGGTGGGTCTCTCTTGATGTACATGTTTGCTCCGCGATGGAGGAACAATAAAGTGGCGTAATCCCAATCGGGATGAAGAAATATTGTCCATGTGACCGCAGCTAGTGTGAGTAATGTTTTTAACGTTAGCTTTCATTCTAGAAATAACTTCCAGCGACACTGGAGCTGTCACCATCACTAAAACTGGAACTTCAACGAAACAAACTGATCTGCAAAGATAAAATAATACAAATCAAAATAAAACCAAGTTGTGATGAACTACATTGAGGCACGTATCTGCTGCTTCTTTCATTCAAATGCAGTCTGCTCTCATTTGCTTATCGACAAGTTCTTCGACGTGAACTTTGACTGTGACTGAATAAATATTTACATCAGTTTCATTGAAGACCGCCTTATAAAATCAGTGTCACAGCGCAATGTGTGTGTGACAGAGCCTGAGTGTGTGTGTGTGTGTGTGTGTGTGTGTGTGTGTGTGTGTGTGTGTGTACAGACTGTAGGCGTTTGTTGCGCTTGTGTTCAGACATGTCTAATGGAGCTCAGATTTGACTTCAGATTAAAACGTAGCCCGACGAGGTCGTTTTGTTTTGCTCCGGTTTTAGTGTGCTGTTGAAAAGTTATGGGATGAGATCGCTGCCACAATTCAAAACCGCGAAAAAAAGTTTTGCAAGGTCGAAAATAAGTTTTGAATGTCTGAAAAAAGTTTTGCAAGGTTGAAAATAAGTTAACACCCACTTTTCAGAGATTCGCCACCACAGCTGCGAGTCTGCGAGTCATGTGATTCCTGGCAGTTTTCACGCAGCTCAGGTTTGAAACCAGGTTTGAAAAAAAAAAAAAAAAGGAGGCGGGAGCATGTAGCTCTTAACCTATCGTTGCTCTCTGCCAACGTACGGTCCAATCACATGTCGTATTTGCCGGGATACAACGGTTGCGTGGTTCTCTGTGCTGTAGTATCTGTGCCAAGTGTCAATCCCACCAACCGTGGGACAAACCTTGCAAAACTTTTTTCAGACATTCAAAACTTATTTTCGACCTTGCAAAACTTTTTTTTGCGGTTTTGAATCGTGGCAGTGATCTCATCCCATAAAAAGTCAGATAAGTTATCATTCAGCCACAACTGAATTAGTGGGGTCCAACACTGATGTTGGGATATGAACAGTTGGGATATGGTTTGCAGTCGGCGTTCCAGTTCATCCAAGAGGTGTTGGACGGGGTTGAGAACACAACTCTGCAGGCCAGTCGAGTTCTTCCACACCAAACAGGGAAGACCATTTCTTTATGGACCTGGCTCTGTGCACGGGGCGCTGTGATGCACTGTGATTGGAAGCAGACAGTAGAAACGTGTCCACCGGTATAGATTTGGAGCTATGCGCCTCTGCTATATATTCAGGGATGGCTGGATTCCAGCATGCTCTCGTGAATCCGGCTGCCTCGCAGGGTAACGTGATTTGGGCAGCGGGACTGCATACCAAGTCCTCACGTGTTGTGAGAACAGCTGGTGGTGGTAATGCACCTCCTGGCTGGTTTGATGCAGAAGAAGAGCGTGAAAAAAAGCATGGAGGAGAGTGTATCTGTAAATACCAAAGGGGGTCCACAAAGTGTATCTAAACACCTGATTTCACTGTGTTTGGTAAAGTTGGGCAGTCAATATAAACAGTCAACATTAAACATTGACTGTTGAGAAACAGTGAGAAAAGTTTATTTTAAATGTATTTATTACTCACTTCTCTCATTAGCTTTGTCGTTTTATGCTTCTTTACTTATTCATGTAAATGAATGTGTGAACTATGGTTTAAGATGTGTTAATGATATGAAACATGAATGATCTGACTAACATCAGCCACAAACTCCTCTGGGTGGAAAAAGAAGAGGAAGAGGAAAATAAAAAGCTGCTCCAGTCATTTATAACTTCCCTCCATTTTCCAAAGACACGACGCCAGAGAGACAGAGAGAGAACTGTTCACCCTCCAACTAAACCCAGATTTTCCAGCTTCACTCTCCTCGTCACCGCTCATAATGTGGCCCTTTCAGAAAACTCTGTGTGTGTGTGTGTGTGTGTGTGTGTGTGTGTGTGTATCCTGTGGATTTCTCTGTTTCCTTTTCCTCCTGGACTCTGGTGTCTCCCTGAAAGTGACAAATGTCTTAAACATCCAGCCCGGTTTGAACCTTTGCAAGTTTAAGTTTAAGAAATGCGAAGCCATCCTGTATCAGAACTAGACTGGTCTCCATGACGACAGCTCTGGTCAGCAACAGTAACAGCCCCCAACTCAGTCGTTATATTAATGAAGTTATTGATTAACTGACCGGTTGGATGGAGCTAACTCTGCAATCCACAACACACGCACAGAGATGACCGTAGGAAACCTCCATTACAACGAGTCAGCACTCAGTAGGGCGTCTTGTGATCTGTGTGTGTGTGTGTGTGTGTGTGTGTGTGTGTGTGTGTGTGTGTGTGTGTGTGTGTGTGTGTGTTCTTTGAAAGCCCCATGATGCCAAAGACGTCAACTGTTCCCTGGTTGCCAGGGAAACCAGTCATGTGGAATCATCAGAGAAGAGACGAGAGAGGGACCGGCCTTGGAAATCAGCTTCTTGTGACCAGATTCGTGCCAAGTTTTAACTCTCAAACTCATCGTTTCACCCTGAACATCATCGCTGATGTCTGCTATCGTCTTCAGACATCAGTCCAAATCCTCGCCGTTACATGTTCAGTCTTTGCACTTTTATTCTGAAGGGCGAACACGGAAACAGAAGTCTGAAAACTATGAGAGGAAAATAAATGTAATGCAGGGGCGGGAGGAGGGAGGGAGGGGAGCAGAGAGCGATCAGACAGCACAGAGCCTTTGTCTCAGTTTACGGTAATAGAATAAAATAAAGTCACGTGTGATTTAATTTGATGTAAACTCAATCTGGTGCAACCAAACGCACAGCCACGCCGCCGGGAGACAGAACAGGAGTGAAACACAGAGATGTCCTGACGCCTCACGACTTCTATTTAGGGACACTCTGATCGATCAGGTGTCAATCTGTATCCGCTAATCAATGGCTCAGTGACTCGACAGGTGGTCTTGACATTTGGCACATGGGGGAAAAAAAACGATCCCACGTCATCACCCAAACTAAATTGTTACCGCCACGTGTTGTACGAGCCACTGCAAGACATTTTTCAATTTCTAGATCAAGTCCAAATTTACATGCCAGATATTTGCAAATAATCAAGCTTGTGCTGTAATTACATCCTGTTTCTGTTGCTTGTTACACACCGAAGACGCAACTCCACTCCAAGAAGGAAAAAAACTTCTCAAATGAGCATCTGAATAATAAAATCTGTTTAACGACATTATGAGATTACGTTTCAGGTAACAGCATCTCTTCCACGTCTTGTTTAGTGACTGATCTGAGTCATAATGACCGCAGGCGGAAGTCACCTGTAACAACAAGGGGCCCCAGATAAGGGTGAATGAAAAGAAAAATATTATCATCATCACCGATAAAGCTTGGAGACTCCACTGCTGGCCAGTCGTTCAATAAGAAAAAAACACAAGGAAGTGTCTTTACTTATAAAATATTTATATTACCAATAACACAATAGTTTTATTCAATGATATTCAGTTGTTGCACCGGCTTGGTTGCAAACATTTGGGATTTTGTTGCGGAGTTCAAGTACTGCTGTTATCTGCGCTGACGCTGATGAACTACAGTTGAAGTCAGCTGACACAGAAATACATTCGGCAGGTTCCCACACAGAGAAACTCCCACACCAGGTGTGCAGCACCACTGAGATGCCTTTGAGCAAAGGCAGTCGGTCTGTCCTGGTAAACAATCTGCAGACACGCAGCACTTTACACTTCCCAGAGCGCAGAAAGACCAGGACATGGGCATTACCATAAAAATGCAACCACAAAAAACCCACACAGACCCACCAGACCGGTTCTGACGCACGCACGGTACGTAATAAAGGTAACTAGTGGCCTCCCTTAAAGTCAGCTGTTCTATTTTTCTTTTGTCTCTCACACTCAGCAGCTGAAGAGACAACAGAGGAGGAGGATGATGAAAGCATGTTGACAATAAAAGATAAAGATTTAAGGAGGCACAAAAAAAAACAGAGTGCTACTCTGTGTGCAAGTCAACCTTTGAGAGCGCACAGGCACAGATTTGTGAGAAAACTTAGTTTTGTGCTCACTCAAATCCTTTGATGTAAATGTACTTTCATAGAGGAGACGGCTGTCAAAACAAACGACAGGTGTGCACGAACAGAGAGAGACAGTCAGGTTTAGATTTTATTTGATTTTTTAAGAATTTCTCTCTTTCTGCGTCCATGCACGTTGTGTTGCAGTGAAATAGACAATGCCCAGTGGGAAGACGGAGACACCTTGTACGCTGCATTTGCATGGCAAACTAATTTAGCAGGGCCAGTCAGGTTTTAAAGAGCCGGCTTCAGGCTGGCTGTGGATCTCATGCGTAACTCCAACACTCTGTTGTCATCCCACATCAGCCCTGGTTTAAAGCTGTGAGACGTCTACACGGGTTGCTGGAAATGGTGCCAGCTAATTATCCAATCCATTTGATTTGAGAACGTGAGAAATACTGAAGTTGACGTCTTCAGATGTTTTGTAAAAAGATCTTCAGTTTGCATTGCCCTGTTTAATGTTGTAATTGATTAACTGACTAACAGTTTGAGCCCTACTTAAATCCCTTCAGCAGCCAATGCTTACACCAACAGCTGTGATGACCTTTGTATTCTTTATTGACTGGCACTTCTGATTGATGATTTAGAAATATATCCTCTACAGATTTCATCCTGAAGGATGTCGGTCAACATTTCTGTCGACGGACAAAATGATTTTTCGATAATTGGTTTCAGAGCTACGTGGCACAAAAGGAGCAAAGGGTGTAAAGAGGTTCTGCAGCTGTGCCTTTAATAAATTAATCTGCACGATGATTCTCGGGCTTTATTTATCTGCAGTCTGTTTGTGGAACTGTCAACATGCACAGCCACAAAACAGCTGAAATTGGCCCCATTTGTTCCTTAATTTGTGTCGCCTCTTTTTTGATGAACAATAAGACATGACAGAGCAGGTCTGCAGAGGCTTCCAAGGAAGGGAGCGGCCATGATTCACCCCACACACACACACACACACGTTAACGGATTTCCTTTAAATACCAACTGACTTCTGTGTTACATAATCCTGCCAGGAGCTGATTGTCTTAACAAAGCTCCAACACACAGCAGCTCTGAATACACTGCTAGTCTCAGTCCACGTCCTCTGTGTTTATGTACAGCCTGTAGTCTGCACCCACACTTTATTCACAGGAGATGCTCTGTTAATGTTTGAAGTGGACCTACAATAAAAAATGTACCACGTCAGTTTAGAACAAGACATCACCGTACACATGATAAACACATTCCAGGCTGCGAACATAAGACTGAGCTCAAAGTGACTGGCCGGCACAGAAGCCCGATCCCAGCCCCGTCCAACGCCCTTGGGGTGAAGTGGGACGTCACCATGGAGCCAGACCTCATCGCCCAACGTATGTTCTTGTGGCTGAACGGGAGCCAATCTCTGCAGCCAGATTCCAAAATCTGGTGGTGAAGCTTCCCAGATGAGTGGAGGCTATTTTACACATCAAAGTATGTTGACAGGTGTGGGGTACTTCTGCGTATAAGAAATACGCTGTATGAAGCCTTGTGGCTGCACAGGGAGCGGTGGGAAATCTGATGCATTTCCACAAGTTATGTCCCGTGAGTCCGCGGCGTTTGGGTCTGAAGACTAGAGGTTTGAAAATGAAACAAACCTCTGCTCGAGGCTCCAGGCTATGTTAGCTAGCAATCTCTGACTGAACTGTCAGTGTCAAGTGGCATTTTGGGTAATGTAGACTCCAGGTTGACTAGGAAGAAGAATGCGTTGAATAATCTTGGTTCCGCTGCATCGATTTCTCCACATACGGGCATAATGTTTGAAATGGCCATGAGGTGTACCTCCACCACCATTGAAGAACTAACCCACCCACCCCCCCGCACCGCACTGTGAAGTGTGTAACCTAATCCAGAATAAAACAAGGCAGCTGCACATGAGGTCTCACTGTGTCACGAGAGAGAGAGAGAGAGAGAGAGAG